>JAJEJO010004212.1:35033-98005 GCA_020662805.1 Glaucomys volans
CCCACTCTGTAGGCTCTCTCTTCAAGTTCCTGATTGTTTCCTGTGAAGAAGCTTTTCAGTTTGATACCAACCCATTTATTAATTCTTGATTTTACTTCTTGTGCTTTAGGAGTCTTGTGAGGAATTGGTTCCTAAGCCAGCATGATAGAGAATTGGGCTGACTTTTCCCTCCAGTAGGCACAGGGTCTCTGGTCTAATTCCTTGGTCCTTGATCCACTTCAAAATGGATTTTGTGCAGGGTGAGAGATAGGGGTCTAATTTCATTTTGTTACGTATGGATTTCCAGTTTTCCCAGCACCATTTGTTGAAGAGGCTGTCTTTTCTCCATGGTATGTTTATGGCATCTTTGGCGCCGTCTGTCTGCATCTCCCTCAGCGCTACTTTAACGACCGAGCTGATACTGGAATGTGGGTGATTTCAGAACCTGTATTATTAGGTATAGACACGTCTGCCAAGTTATGTCAGAGCGAAGGTGGCCAGGGATGGGCATCTGCGCTCTGGAGATGACAGGCTGATTCTGCTCCTCTCGCCACCTTCCCATTCCTGACTCCACCCTGACCCACCCCTCAAAACACCACACGACCCACGGAAAACAAATCAGCACTTGCCTCACTCAGAGCCCGGGCCTCCGCTCCTCCTGGTGGGCGCGTCGGGGTTGCAGCGCCGCCAGAGCCAGAGCCCGAGCCCAGGATTTCACGGAAAGGCCCAGAACCACCCTGTGAACCAGCTCCTGATCCAGACAGGCTTCCCGAGCGTATCCACCACGGCGCTCAAGGCCAGGCTGGAAACCTGTGGACACTCCACCTCTCGCACAACGCCTGCGACCCTGAGAGCCACACAGCAATGACTTCCCCGGGACCACTGGGGTCTAGTGTGCTCCGGGAGTCTCGGGTGTTCCCCTGAAGGGGCAACGACAATATCAAAGGGGGAGAAAGGAAATGGAATAAATGTTTGGAAGGTACTAGGAGAGAAGAAAACAGGATGCTGGGAATCGCCCTCAGGCTGAAAGACCTGGACCCTGAAGCATCTGCCCCGAAACCGGCTGGTGTCATCGGGCTCTCAAAATGACAGAGAACAATGAGTTAAAGATCAATAAAATACCGATCTTCACCACTGTCACCAACCAGAGGCACAGATACCTCATCATCCACGTGCCACCCACAACTTTAAAAAGTGAAATGTCACACCACAGTCTAATCCTTCCCGGCCACTCAGCAGCTCCACTGCCACTTTCCTTCTCGGGTCCTCACCTGGTCCCTGGTGTGCACTGACTCCCACTGGCAATGGCACCTTGACACTTCACTCCAGTCTAACTTCTAACCAGAGAAGAAATAGCCTGTCTGCAGGTGGAGAAGAAGGTCTGGCAGGTGGAGGACACCAGGCAGAGTCCACATGGTGTCCGGTCACTACTTCTGGGTCCTCCCTTGTTCTTGAAACGCTTGGATCAGGCTGGCACACCTCTATCCTGGAAACACTCCTGGGGAGGCCGCAGGGACCCCCTCGGGGCCAAACCAGCCTCGGCTCTTGGCACTTATCTTGCGGGGTCCTTCTCTCCTCCCCCAGACATCTCAAGTCAACTGGCTCCTTTGTGTGACTCAGTCAAACCCAAGTACCCACTTCCCCGTCTCCCTGTCTTCCTGCTGTTCCACAAACACTGTGTGAAGCTAGAGTGGGGAGGAAAGAGGCTCAGAGCTGAGGCCCTAGGGGGCGAGGCTGGGCAACAAAGAAAATGAAAAGGTAGCCTGTGTGGCATTTCACAAAGGTCCAGTGGCCTGGGGGACAGAGAGGGGTGGGGATAGAAAGAGTTGTGACTGTGGCTGCCCCCTAGCAGGCTTCCCCCAGGAAGCCCTGAAGAGGAGTCCTTGCAACCGGAGGACCTCGAGCATCGGAGGGGTGGGAGCACTGTGTGAGCGGGGTGCAGCCCCTGAGAGCCACCTGGGGACTGGACGGTCCCCCTGAGCCTGCAAGTCTCACCAGACAGGCAGGAGGGAGGCACCACACACATTCCCCGAAATCTTCTTGAGAGGAACCTGCTTGAGGGCACTGGTGGAATCAGAAAAAGGAGTCTGAAAGCTATTGCAATCATCGGAATGCTAAACAAGCTTTTTTATTTCATTCTAATTCATCTTCGGAAGGGGTATTATACTTCAAGACTCATGGTTAAATGGATATTCGGGATGGATAGCCTCTTAAAATGGACAGGATCTCTTATTCTGTAAAACTTGTAAAAATACCTTCCTTAAGAGGCCTCATTATCTGGGCCTGTGGCTCACACCTGAATCTCAATGACTCTGGAGAATGAAGCAGGAGGATCTGGAGTTCAAAGCCAGCCTCAGCCAAAGTGTCTCTAAGCAACTCAGTGAGACCATCTCCAAATAAAATACAAAGTAGGGCTGGGATGTGATAGTAGTTGAGTGCCCATGATTTCAATCTCTGGTACAAAAAAAATAAAGAAATAAAAGGCCTTATAATATAGAATGAACCTTGGCCCACTGAATTAAAAACAATTTTATAGTGACTAAAAATGTGAGTCTAGTAAGATATTCTTATTGCCATGTATACTATGAAATACCATAATCAATTGGTGACATAGAGGCAGGTGATTTTTTCAATCAATAATTTAAAAAATCCATTAGTCATTTAAAATAATTGGAATCCTGTACAAATTGGCTCACAAATATTTAGTTCCATTCATTTAATACCCTATGGGCTACCTGTGCATCATGCTTCATCACACTCCCACGCTTTCACCAGCAAAGCATTTTGGTAAAGTTTTAATGTAATCATGGCCTAGACTACCTTAATTTCTACACCCATGTTTCCCAGGATGGGTTCACCACTCAAGGTCTGCCAAGCACAAACATTTCATAAATTATCCTGAGTCCCAGCAGACAATGTAAAGATGTGTAAAATACAAAAGGACATTCTTGCTAATAGTTGTGATACAAAGAGCTTTATCCTTTAAAAAAATTGTCTCTTTTTGTCTATACATGACAGTAGAGTGCATTCTGGCATATCGTATGTACATGGAGTACAACTTACTCTAATTAGGATCCCACTCTGTGGTTGTACATGATATGGAGCTGCCCTGGTCATGTATTCCTATATGAACACAGGAGAGTGATGTCTGATTAATTCCATTGTCTTTACTATTCCCACCACCTCTTCTCTTTGCTCCCCTTGTCTAATTCAATGAACTTTTGTTCATCCCTCTCCACTCTCCCTTGTTGTGGGTTAGCATTAGCATATCAGAGAGAACACTCAGCCTTTGGTTTTTTGGGATTGGCTTATTTCACTTAACATGATAGTCTCCAGCTCTTTCCATTTACCCGCAAATGCCATAATACCATTTCTAATACTTGCTACCTTATTCTATTTATTTTTATATCTTTTGTGCCACATTTTAAATGCTGTTGTCTGTTAATCATGAAATTTAATAATATACCCTATCAGTCTGCTATTCTTCCCTTCCCTCCTATCTCTCTTCTTTCGTGGGTTTTATTTGGAGATCACTTTTCTTCCAAGTGCATCTGAGCTCTTGGTGTCCCCTCTCTTCTTCCCCAGGATGCTCTCTGGAGTTGGGCTGGTAACTCCACATCCATTCTCCACCCTCCTGTTTCACGGGTAGGTTGCTGTAAGGTGGGCAGCACAGTCTGCACCACTTATTCTCCTGGAATACCCCATAGGCCTTCCCACCCACCTGTCCCTCACCATCTGACTTCTTAAAATGTCCCTTTTATATCTCACACACCTAGGAGCTAGCAGTGCTTAGCACTTAATGGACTCAAGAAATGTTTGATAAGTATATGAATAAAAAATTATAGTGCTTTAAAGCTCTGTACAGCATTTCCAGAATCAGGAGGGAATACTAAAACACCATCATGGTAGCTCTCTGGTGGTAGCAGGATAGTTTCAAAGATGTTACACAGGTTAAGGAGGGTGTAAGATTCAACTGTGGCAGAGACGGGGATAAATTTAATTTTCTGATTTCCAGTCTGTGTTTCTAATTCACCTATGAATTTTAACAGTGCCCCTTTCACTTACTCACTTTTACAAAGTAGCTTGGTTTTGGTTAAATACACTATAAAAAATATGAAGCCATACTGAAAAAAACATCACAGTGATTAATTGAGAGTAGACTGAGAATGTGAACTAGTCACCTGAAAAGACTACATATTATGAATAAACACACAGAGGCATGCACACGCGTGGGCATGCACCCCACATTCCATTTCCTCACAACCATTTGTGTGGGAAGTCAAAGGGGAGGGCAAAGCCCTCGGAGCCAGAAGATGGTGCCCCTCTGGTATCCACCAATAATAAATAGATGGATTTAGTTTTCCAAAGAAGAAAATATATTTCATTGAGCACAACTCTGTTGTGAAGAAATAGTACTTTCTTTCATGACTCATACACAGGAGTCATAATCAGCCTTTGAATTCTTTCAGAGAAGTTGACATCAGTCCAAGCACGCAAACTTGTCTTGTTTCACAACGATCCTGAAAGATGTGTGACCTGCAGACATCAGTGTGCCTGTTGCAGCCTGTGCCAGTTCCTCCTCGCGCTTCCCCGGGTGGGCAGGGCAGAAGGTTCCCACGCTGGCTTCCTCTGATGACTCATTCCCCAGCTCACCTGCACAGCTCCCAGCCCGCCTCCCAGAGCACAGGGCGCACACCTGTGGTCGGGACGTCTGGGTTTCATGGAGGAGCTAACCGTGGCTCTCGGCCGGGTTTGCATTTTACAAAGCATCCTTCTGCAGACCCTGGCCTGGGGCCTCATGCCTCTTCTGAGACCCCCAGCGTTTGACTTCCTCTCTGCTTCGTCCACTTCAGCAATTTTCAGGGCTCTTTTCAGATATATTGTTTATTTATGACCATTTATAAAGTAAGGAAGTTACAAAGATGCATAATCTCTTCTATAAATATAACATGACCTTATTTTGAGATAAAACCAAGTCTGCCATCATGAGCTTGTTCATAATCTTTATTTATTCTATTTCACATGACTGCATGTTCAGGTGTCGGCAGAAATATTAATGTTTGATTAGGGTGTGCCACCCAAGATAGAGTTGGAAATGCTATGATAATATACAGCATGGGCAGCATATCACCTGTCAAAAAGGTCTGAATTTCAAATCACACCTAATTCCAAGGCTTCTGGTAAGTGGACTCAAATATGTACCAGATTATATTTATATGTGTTAATCTGGAAAAGATTGCCAAGAGCTGTTATGTGCAAAAGACTTCAAAGGCACAGCATAATCGCATTGAAAGTAAATACATGTTTTGTGTGCAGAGAGGGATGGGTTTGCATACAGGTCTGAAGGTAGAGATAACTGGAAACACATGCCATTCCTGTGTTTGCCCTAGTTTAGATTGCCTTAAATAAGTCAGCATCTTCAAATGTCAGGACATAAAGTTTCCTTTGTTAGGCAGAGAGGCCACACAGGTGAAAAGGTAGTCACATAATATATATATATTTTTTTACTATGAATGTAATCATTTCTCATTTGCTACTTTTAGTGAAAATTTAGCAAGGGTGTTCTATAAAGACAGTGGAATAACCATTTGCATTGATTATTTTATCTAACATTCATTATAATTCATTGAAACTAAAGTTAATATAGTTTTTACCCCTTGAGTTTTATAAAGGTGATTAAAATTGAGCAAAAGACTGAACACATGATAAATTTTCATTTTTAACCTGCATATTATTATAAAATTGTTTAATTAGTTAAAGCCACATTGAAAAAAGATTTGATTTTTTAAATTCAATAAATTTTATTCAATATAATTAGTGCAAATGAGAGCCTAACAGGAGTGACAGTGTTCAGCCGCCCTCCTCTGGGAGTGGGAGCAGGGCAGCCCTGAGCTGTGGTGCCCATTGCTGCGGTGTAAAGACTTGCCCATTGCTGTGGTGTAAAGATTTTCATCCCAGCTGATTTCCGAGGTACCAACTTGCTTCCCTGAACTCAAGTTTACACCGAGATGTGCATAGCACTCTCAGGAGCCAGTGCAAGGCGGCTCTGGTTCCTCTTTGGCAGGAACTCAGTAACCCCACATACCGCAAACAATTTTAAATAAGAACTACAAATACCAGTGCTAAAATATTTTGAATGTGTTTGTGAGTTGAAGGACTCATTGGAATAATAGTCTAAAGGAAGAAATCTCTCTGCCTTCCTGTCTTCAGGCTGGGACGTTGGTTGCTGCTGCTCAGACTTGCCCTCAAACACTGCCTCTTCATGGGGCTGGGCCTCCATCCCTTCCAGCCAGAGCTCCACCACCAGCTCTCCTGGGACCCCAGCTTGTTGTGTGGATTTGGGGAATGACCAGTGGCCATAATCGCATCATAGGTTCTCTGTAATCAATCTGACTGTCTGTCTAACCTATTGACTCTTTTTCTCTGGAGAATCTGATTAATAATTAAATATTAGCAATATTTATTTTGTTTGAAGAAAACCAGTGCAAATAAAACAACGATGAAGCCCAGGGTCCTGTCTCTGTTCTAGAGTCCCTCCGTGATTCACCTCCTGCCCCCGCAGCTCTCGAGCTTCATTGCTGCTCCCCATTGTCCCCTTCTTCACCCTCCTGTCACATTGGCTTCCTTGTCCCTCACCGTGGCAGACACACTCCTGCTCAGGACCTCTGCACATCCAAAGAGCCACCGGTCAGACATCTGATCCTCCCTGGACAATCACAGAGGAAACTTTGACTCCTCAGGCTATCATTCTAACGTCCCTGTTCTAGTAAGGCCCTTTCTGAAACCACATGTTCTTTTTAAGGAGGAAAAATTTACTCTGACTCAGCATTTCAGAGGTTCAGTGCATGGTCAGTCAACTCCAGAGTCTGGGCGAAGGTGAGGCAGAACATCATGGCAGAAAGGTGTGAGGGAGGAAAGCCACTCAGCCCATGGCAACCAGGAAGCCCTACCTGCTTATGCTACCACCCAGTTAATCCACGTTAACCAGTGTATTAATCTACAGATTAACTCACACCTCTAATAATCTAATCCTCTCATCTTTGAAAATATTTGCATTGCCTCACGCATCAGATTTTGGGGGAAACCTCACATCTATCTAAACCAGAACATTCTGCTCCTGACCCCCTAAAGCTCCTGCTTTCCATAAGTCCTATAGTCTTAGCAGTTCTAAAATTACACAAAAGTCCAAGTCCAAAATCCCCTCTGAGATTCAAAGAAAACTCAAGGTCCCTGTAAAGATCAAAATCAAGCCACATATGCCCACTATGTAAAGGCGCTGAGTAAGCATCTCCATCCGTATGGGAGAAAAAGGGGCATAGAAAGAAGAGATGGGAACAAACAAGATCAAAATCCAGCAGGGAAACAAGTCCCGTAGCTCCACATCCAGCTTCTGGGCGCGTTGCAGTGTGATGCTCTCTCCAGTGGGCTCGGGTAGCTGCCCTGTGACCCTGCTGGTTACGGCCACGTGGTCTCCCTCTTGTCTGTCTCTGCTTCATCCTGCAGCTTCCCTCCGTGTACATTCCACATCAGTAGCATCTCTCAAGCTCCACTGCAGCGTGGCTTCCTTCTCACTTCTTCACCATCTCCTTCTCAACTCCACCCTGCTGCACTTGGCCTGACCTCCCAGTCCTTTCTGTGAAATCTTGGTGGAATCCTCCATGACCCTTAACTTCAGCACCCTTCATTCCTGCAGAATCAGCACCGCGTGGTTGACACCAAGGTCTGGCACCATCTTGAGCAGTAGCCAAGCCTCCAAGGACCTTGGCTGCAGCAGCCTCGGGGGCCTGGGTGGCTGAGCACAGTGAACAACTTCCTGGGTCCCTCTCTGCAGGCAGGGGGCGCCAGAGGTCTCTTCTGCTCAAAGGAATTTTTACTCTTACACCCTGGAGCCTGAAATGGGTCTGGCCTTGCCAATTCCTGAGATGCCTGCAAGATATTCTTCCTATTATTTCTGGGTATAGTATGCAGTATTTTTTTTAGTGACTGTAATCTTTTTACAAATAGACTATTTAAGAGTCAACTTATTTAATTGTAATACTCCACGTAAATTTTGTCTCCCTTAACTGCTTTGTCTTCTACAATTTTTGCTCTTCTACAATTTTCTCTCTATATTATACTCTATATTAATACTCTCTATATTATTAAAATAGAAATCATACACACACATACACACACCATATATGTATATGTTGTCTCTCCTCCACTAGGATATTTATCCCAAATAACAGGAAGTACTATGGCTTCCTTTCCATTCCTGACAAAGTAATTGCTCAGTAAATATGAAATGAATGGGTCTTCCATGTGGCAGATGTGTACAGTCTAGAAAACTATTATAGAACTATATCTAACCAATTTTGCAGGTTTTTATAATGTGGAGAATGAAAAAATGATGAAGACATAATTGATAAAATGGGTGAATACAAACATTATGTTAACAAGTTAGAGAAGAACAATCACATGCTCATATAAGGAAACACAGAGATGCATTGACAGTATACATAGCCCTTCCATGACCACAGCTCCCATCAGACTAGGAACAGAGGGAAAATTCCTCAACTTAGTAAGGAAGAGCTATTAAAAATATATGTATATAGAGCTAATATTGTACTCATGGTGAGAAGCTCAAAGCTTTCCCACTAAGATCATGAACAAGACAAGGAGGCTCCCTCTCACCTCTGCTGTTCTGCATCACACCAGAAGTCTCAGCTAATGCAGTAATTATCTATGTTGAAAATCTGGAAGACTCAGCAACAAGAAGAAAGACTTCTGGTCCTAAGCAACTACAACAAGATTGCAGGATGCAAGACTAGTTCCCCAAAGCCAATCACTTTCTTTTCTACCAACAATAAACAAGTGGAATTGAAAGTAAAAACACATAAGCATTTACACTCAAAGGAAATAGATATAAACTAATCAAAATATCTGCACAATCTACATGATGTATAATACAACATTCCAATGAAAGCTATTAAGGAAAAACTAGAGAGATGGAGAAGTATGGAGAAGTATGGAGATGGACAGGAAGTATCAATACTGAGGCTAGAGTGTATATGTTGAGGAAAAAATCAATTATATTGAAGAAGAAAAACACAATCATCAGTTCCCGACTTAAAGACTTTCTGTGAAACCACAGCAAGACAGCATGGATTGGCGTATAATAGAAAGAGAGGTCAGTTGATCAGAATAGAGAGTCTAGAAATAGAGTCACATTAGAGTAGTCATCTGCAATTTGACAAAGGAGGGAAAGCTACAAATGGTGCTTGAGCAACTGGATTTCCATTTTCAGAAATAAACAACCAAATATATAAGTTAATGCACCTCACAGAGACTTTACACTAACTCAAAATGGATCATAAGCCTAAATGTAAGATACAAAACTACAAAATATCTATGAGATAATACAGGAAAAAATACAGATTACTGTTGGTTTGGCAATAACAGATACTATCCCAAAGGCATGAGTTGTGAAAGAAAGGATGAGCCAGTTCCCATTAAATTAAAAATATTGCTATGTGAACAACAAGCAGTATTCTCATATCAAGAGAATGAGATGATAAGATGCAAACTGAAAGAAATATTTGCAAAAAGACATATCTGATAAAATACCATTATGCACCTCAGCACTGAAAAATGAATGAAAAAACTATCCAAAATGAATATTGCTGCTATTATGTAATTTTAGACATTAGGAAAGGGGCTTTTCACAGATGTCTTGGACTAGGTCCGTGTGAAAGCAGACCCCAGGGTTTAAGATTGAATGCCATGCATCTATTTGGGAGGCACAAGAACAGAAAAGTAAAAATGGTAAAAAATTACAGAGAACACGGTGAGGAGAGGTGAAGTGCTGGGTACTGTGATATGAAGCATCTCTGCTCTTGACACTCCTCAACAATCTCCGGTGATCCAGCTGATGACAGCAGGCACGTTCATGCCACACAGGCACGGTCCCTGAGAGGCTGAGGGCAGTGTGCAGGGAGAGGAAAGAGGTGGAATTCCCCTCTGCTTCGCCCTGGTCAAGATCCATTGCTGCATGGAGCCATCCATGGCCCTGGGGTTTCATGCCAATCTGCAAGAACTGGGTGACTCAGCGTGGATGATGTGCCAGACAAAGAGAGAAAAAGCAGTAAGGTATCGTGCCTTGCCCCAGTTTAATTTTATAAACTTTCAACATAAAGATGGGACAAAAAAAATTTTTTAAAGTGTTTTTGGTTAAAGTCTGCCACCATGTGGTTACTTTGAAAAATGCTTTTAGAAGTAGTTTTTCTTCAACATTTCAATCTAGAGGGATACAATGTGAGATTCCACTATCATTAACCTAA
This sequence comes from Glaucomys volans, assembly GCA_020662805.1. NCBI lineage: Eukaryota > Metazoa > Chordata > Mammalia > Rodentia > Sciuridae > Glaucomys > Glaucomys volans. The sequence goes on from JAJEJO010004212.1 coordinate 45,332, forward strand.
TTTGATCAGGGTAGAGAGCCCATTTGTGGTAATGACGTTACCTAATGGTTTATTTGTCCCTCATTCCCAGCCTTGAGGTGGGACACAGACTCCTGTGGTCTGCAGGCACTATTCCCTCATCCCTCACAGAGGACAGACGCAGCCTGGACAGAAATCCCTAGGTTCCAGATTTGTCTCCAATGCCAACTAGCTATGTCATTATAGAATCGCACGACTACGGAATTAAGAGGGCTTTAAGCCAGTTCAGTCAGACACTGAAAGTAGATACGTTAGAAACGAAATCCTGCTGTAATGCCTTGAAGTTTCTAGCTATTTTTGTATATTAATTATATTTATCAAGTAAGGGAAATATTTAAGCTTCCCTTTATGCCAAATTGACATAAAAGTAATAACAGTATAGTATTAACAGTGAAAGGACATATATTATTATCTTACTATGATTTAGTACCTACAGACTTCAACAGGTTTTTTCACATATGTCAAACAAACCACAAAATAAAAACAAAAATTACGCCTACCATAAATATGATATCAATGAATACATGTAGTATACTTGGCTCATGAACATCCCACTGAAATCAGTGAGATTATCATCACTATGTAAAGGAGTATCACTATTTGCATAATAGTAATCTATAGCCGTATGTTCTAGGTATAATAACTAATTGTAAGATTTATGCTTTTGGACCCACCAACAAGCCTTGTGAGACAGAGTCACCTGTCTCTTACCCTCTGACTCGTCCAAATCATGACCACAGTGGTTTCTTTCCTTTCCTGGAATCACACAATGACAAGAAACTGTTTTTCCTGGAACTGGTCTTGTATGCTTTGCTTTCTTTCATTGTAAGATTATCTCAGTTGTCAGTCAGCTTGGATTAAGGATCAATCAGGAAAAGGTAATTTATTCCAAATGATTTTTCTTTCTTCTTCACAATGTTATATAAAAAAAGAGGAGAGAATGACCAACCACCTTACTTCCTCCCAAAAATTATAGGTGGAGGAAATTCCAAAACTTACCAAAAAGGCACCTAGAAATTTCATGATAACCTATCTCCCAAAACAATTATTGGACCAGATCTGCAGAAAAACAGTCAGGGAAATTGGAACACATTTTTTCACAAGGCACAAGGTTCTGATGTGATCTTTCTTCAGTGTTTTAAAGTCTGCGACTTAAGGGCCCAATGTGGTATTGGCTGGGCTCAGGATTTCAGTTGATTTGGTGCTAGAAACCCCATGACTTTCACTTTTTCAAAACTAAAAACCCACCTTTATGACACCTCTGCTCCCACTCCATAAGCATGGCAATCCTCTGTGACCATCTGCAGCCCCACAGGAGAGAAGGTCCCGGTTGCCTTCTCTGGGCAGTTCGGTTCAGGTGGGGAGAATACAGCTGGCAAAGGCATCCTGTGATGGTGAATCTGAATTGTTACCTGATTGGATGAAGAGGCTTCTGGGTGTGTGGAAGGGGTGTTTCCAGGAATGATTGGCATGTGGGATGGCGAACTGAAGGGGAGCCCCTTCCTAAGCATGGGCAGCACCATCCAATAGGCTGGAGTCTTGGATGGATCAAAAGTCCGAAGAACAAGGAAGCAGCAGCAGGTGCGAACTCGATTCCTCTTGAGTGGGTGCTTGGCAGCTGCTGTGACCCCCTGAGGACACTGGACTGGGCCTCCCCACTTCCTGGCTCAGTGCTCTCTCCACGCAGCTGGATTGCTGCTGTGTCCCTCTTGTTCTGAGGTTCTGTCTTCTCGGACCGCACAGCAGCTGGTGCCTCCAGCTCTCTCGCTGCTGACGGCCAGTGTGGACTATCCGGCTTCTGGTTGTGTGAGCCAACCTATCCAATCCCCTTTCTGTGATCAACCTGCACACATCCCAGGGGCTCTGTTCCTCTGGAGAACCTGACTACTGCGCACTCCTGCTGCTGATTGTCTGCCCCCTATTGCGGGAGTACTGGCTGCCTCGTGGCTTTCGCTGGAGACAGAACTCAAATAAAGCAAGTTCTTCGTCACCTGCAGCCAGCGCTCCAGCGGGGCAGCAGGTTTCAGGGGACATCGACCAACAAGCTGGGCAGCTTGAATGGGGAGAGCAGTGTTCACAGGCCCAGGGAAACGTGCAGCCAGCGACTGCTGGGAGACAGCAGCGTGGAGGGTGGGCCAGGGTCCTGCAGAGCCACATCCAGCCGAGCCTTGAGGTCAGCAGGGGAGAGCCACAGAGCCCTGGGAGCTCTGAGCCAGAGGTGAGGGCCCAGCTATCCCACTTGGGAGGACACGAAGATGAAAGGAGCCTAACTGGGTCAGGAAAGTGAGAGGGACAGAGGGCGGTGAAATGGGCATGTTTTTATGTTTTTGTTTTTTAAAAATATGAAATTTTTTTGTTTGTTTTCACTTGGTCACTTTTTTTGGTTTTTTGTTGTCACTTGGTCAAAGTTAAGAATGTTGGTCTTTAAAGACTGGATTGAACTCTGGTTCACTGAGGGTGTAGTGGACCCTATTTCTCAAAGCACATCTCAAACTCAATGCAGACTTTTATTCAGTAGGGTCTGGTGCTCAGGGGCCTGGGGGTGTTCTTTGGCAAACTCCCACTGAGGCCAGGGATGCTGCTGTGGGAGCCCCTCTGGTAGGTGCTGCGTGGCCTCCAGCCGCAGTCTTTTCTGCAGAGTTGTTAGAAGTAGAGGTCTGGGTTCCTGGTCTTGAGCTTCTTGTCTGGAACAGACACAGCATTTTATCCATAGGCCCCTCTATTGAAAGCCACTCGCGTGCTGTGAGGTGATGACCAATTTCCCTTCCATCCCTGCTGTCGGTTCTCATCGAACTCGGGGTTGATAAGAACCTCTGTTTCCCTGCAGGAAGTGTGCCTCAGACAAATTCACTGAACATCATCAGCAACTGTTGTGCACATGGCTCCTCCCTCCAGAACTCACAGTCCAGAGGCCAGTGACCCAAGGGTACTGCAGAGTCAACGGGAGCATGGACGGCAGGAGTGGACAGACCCAGGAGCTGTTCTAAATGCATGGTCAATGTATACAAGCTACTGAGCACCCCTGGGCCCCAGCACTCTCATCAGTAAGATGAGGAGGGAATCCACCTTCCACACGTTGTAAAGGATTAAGTGAGACCATCTAAGGAAACTGATCAGCATGATGTCAGGAACAGAGTAAATGCTCAGAGTATTCGGACTGTGGGTATTGGTGTCTAGGATATTGAAGAATTATTCCTAATTTTGTTAAATATCACAGTACTATACTGGATATATAAAACTAAGGGGCCCTTTCAAGTTAGAGATGTTTGTTGAATTCTTAGGAATGAAGCACCAGGGGATCTGGCAGCCCACACCACCTTCCACATGGTAAAGGGAAATGTCCACCTCAGCACTCTCTGGACATCACTGTGGCTTCAAATGTATTCCCTCAAAACTTCTATGCTTCCATCTCCAGTGTGACTGTTTTGGAGACAGGACCTTCTGGAGGCATTGAAGCTTAAATGGAGTCTTGAGGGTGGAACTTAATTCAGTAAGAGTAGTGATGTCATGGGAAAGGACAATGGCTCCCTTCCCTGCCCCTGAGAGTATACAGCAAGCTGGCCGCTGTCTGCAAACCTGGGAGAGAGTCCTTGATAGGAACAGGATCAGACAGTACTCTGGACCTCCCATGCACCAGAACTGTGAGGAGTGAAAATCTGTTGATTAAATGACCTGATCTGCAGGGCTTTGAGGTGGTCTGAGCACAGGTGAGGCTCCAGCCTCCAGGCCCAGGCTCACTAAAGACTGAGTCCTGATCGAGGGACTACAGAGCACTTCCCCCCATCCTGAGAGTACCTTCATGACGAACGAAAGAAGGGACAGAGCACGTCCTGGAACCAAATGTAGACATGCAGGAATGCTGGGTTATCAGACTGAGAAGTTAGAACAGCTCTGATTAAGGGGCTCCTATGGCAAGTCGGTCATGGAAGGTCAGATGGGCAATTTAACCAGAGAGGATGGAAATCCCAGGAAAGAATTAAGAGAAACACTGGAGGTCAAAAGCACTGTAACCGAGACAAAAATGCCTTTGATATACTCCTCCATAGACAGGAGATGACTGAAGAAAGGATCACTGAGCTCGGGAATGTGGCAAGAGGCACTTCCAAAACTGAAGACAAAAGGAAATAAAGATGATGATGATGATGTTGATGATGATGATGATGATGATGATGATGGAGATGAAGTAACAATAACAGGAACTTTGGGGTAACTACAAAGTGTAGTTTACACATAATGAGAATGTCAGAAGAAAAAGCAAAAGAGAAAAGAATAGAAATATTCAAAGAAAAAATGATTAAAATTTCTCCAGACATAATGTCAGACACCAAGCCACAAATCCAGAAAGCTCAGAGAACATGCTTAGCAAAATAAATGCACTAAAAATAAATAAGTTCCAGGCAATTTAACATTCAAAAATAAATTCTGAAATTTAAGGAAAAGAAAAAAATCTGAAAGATGGAAGAAAAATGTATTACCCATAGAGAAGTGAAGATGAAACTTACATTCAATTTTTCCTCATAAACGTAGGAGCAAAAGGAAAGAAAAATGAAATATGCAGACCATTGAGAAAAAAAATAACCACCAATCTAGAATATCCCACAAAAGTGACAAGACTTCCTCAGACAAGCAAAAATTGAAGGAGTCTGTTTCCAGTAGCCTTGCTGTGAAAGAAATGCTAAATTAAATTCCTTAAACAAGAGAAAAATAATATAGGTCAGAAGAGATTTGGTTCTTCATACGGGAAGGGTATCAGGAAAGGAATAAATGAAGGTAAAATAAAGACTTGTATTTTTCTTATTCTTAATTGACTTAATATCTAACTGCTTGTTCAAAGTAACAAAGCAGCATGTATTAGATTTATTTAGGTTTATGTATATGTGCAGGTGAGTGTAAGTGCATAACTGAAATATATGAATGAAATGAATGACAGCAAAAATACAAGGGACAGGAGAGGCGAAGTGGGGTCATTCTAATGCTGTAAATAATCTGCATCACCCAGAACGCAGGTGGTATTTTTTGAAACTGAACTCTGATTACTTCTATATAAATGAATATAGTAAACTCTAGGTAAAAACCTAGTTTAAAGATTACATAACTTATGCTGAGAAAGAAGGAAGATATTCTTAGATAAAATGAAGGCATAAAAATATGTAAGACAAAAATAGGAACAAAGATCAAGGATGATGAATAGAAAACAGTAATAAACACAATAGATACTAATCTACAAATATAATCACTTTAAATGTCAGTGGTCTCCATATCCCAGTGAAAAGGCAGAGTTATCAGAGAGAATCCCAAACAACAACTACTGCATGTTTCTGCAGGAAACTCCCTTTGAAACTGAAGATGCACTTACATTAACAGCCAGTGCTGGCCCTAGTTCGTGCAGAACAGTCGTTCATTCAGTCTCACCTGGTGTTTTTCTCAAGATGGATTGGGGTGGTGGGTTTGGGGGCAGAAGACACAGAAGCAAAGTGCCCACCTCTTCACCTGTTATCAAGAGCGGGTGCTATGAGTCTTTTAATCCCTGTGATTTTCCTATATAGACATTAGTGCCAATTCTGAACAAGGATGACTTTATCCTTCCTTTCCTTTTCTTGAGTTATTCAATGAGCTAGGTCTTAGGATGCATTATTGAATACGTATAATGGGAGAGGACTTGGTTTCTTTATTCTTTAACTCAGAACCATATCCAGTTTCTCACTCTTCAGTCTGATAAGGTCTGCAGGTTTCTTTGTCAAATTGAGGAAGTTCCCCTCTATTCCCAGTTAACAGACTTTTTAATGAGTGCTAGATTCTGTCAAGTGCTTTATCTGTATCAATTGATGTGATCATTTGAGTTTTCTCTTTTAGCCTGTGAATATGGTGGTTAACATGGTTACACTGATGTATTCTTTAATATTGATCCACCATTGCATGCCTAGAGGAAATCCTGTTGGGTTGTCATGTGGAATTTTTTCTGTACATTGTTGTATTTGTGCTAATATTTCATGGACGATTTTTGTATCTAAGTCTATGAGACCTGAGTTTATGAGGAACAGTTTTCTAGCTGTTTCTTTCTTGTGATGTCTCCATTTTTTGGGTGCTCAAGACCAGTCCTAGTTTCAGTCAGCCTGAAGGATTGCCAGAAGGGCTCAAAGAACTTAGATCAGCTCTTATACTCAATGCTGAGGCTTATTACAATGAAAGGATACAGATTAAAATCAGCAAAGGGAAAAGGTGCATGATCAAAGCCCAGGAGGAGCCAGGTGCACACCTCCAGGTCTCCCCTCTCAATGGCATCACATGGGGGATGCTTTTTATTCCTGTCAATAATGCATGACAACACAAATGAAATACTGTCACCAGGGAAGATCACCTGAGCCTTGGTGTTGCAGCAGTGGGTGATCTGAATGATTGGACCCCTCAATTTTCAGCCACCCAGAGGCCCACCTGGTAGATGTGAGCCAAGGTCTCAGGCATACAGAAACAGGCCTCCTCTGGAGTCATGTTGTCCGTTAGCATCGCCATCTTGTCAGACGCTACCGTGTGGCCCAAGACTCTAGCCACACAGCTGACGTCAGGGTATCACAAAGGCTCAGCTCATCTCCCAGTAACTGAACCATGTGTCCTTCTGAGGACTGTGCTTTCTGTGGACAATGCAGGGCTGGAACAAACCTGCCCTGCTATGCTGGTGAAACGGGCCAACACAGGTGTTGGTGGAATGGGCCCCTTCAAGAATGTGTAAGTGTTCCCTCTCTTTTCTTTTGTGGAAAAGTAACGTTTGTCTCTTCCTAAAATATTTGGAAAAATCCATTAGTAACATTGTCTGGTCTTGATGCTTTCCCTTTTAGAAATGATTCATTATTGGTTCCATTTCTTTGATATATGCCCATTCAGATTATTTTCTTCTTGTGAATTCTGGCAGTCTTTCAAAGAGTAGGTCCATTTTACTTAAGTAATGTGATTCATTAACAAAGAGATATTTGGTGCAGGGTCTCTGGTCTAATTCCTAAGTCTTTGATCCATTTTGAGTTGAGTTTTGTGCAGGGTGAGAAATAGGGGTTTAATTTCATTTTACTGTGTATGGATTTCCAGTGTCCCCAGCACCATTTGTTGAAGCGGCTGTCTTTTCTCCGTTTTGGCTCCTTTTTCTAGTAAGAGGTAATTGTATTTTTGTGGGTTTGTCTCTGTGTCTTCTATTCTGTACCATTGGTCTGCCTGTCTTTTTTGGTGCCAATACCATGCCGTTTTTGTTACTATTGCTCTATAGTAGAGTTTAAGGTCTGGTATTGTGATACCTCCTGCTTCAATCTTCCTGCTGAGGATTGTTTTGGCTATTCGAGGTCTCTTATTCTTCCAGATGAAGTTCATGATTGCTTTATCTATTTCTATGAGGAATGTCATTGGGATTTAAATTGGAATTGTATTGAATCTGTATAGCACCTTTGGTAGAATGGCCATTTTCACACTATTAATTCTACCTATCCATGGAATGGACTCAAACTAAAAAGCTTTTTCTCAGCAAAGGGTATAATCAATAATGTGAAAGAGAGCCTACAGAGTGGGAGAAAATCTTTTCCACACACACTTCAGATAGAGCACTAATCTCTAAAATTTATAAAGAACTTACAAAACTTCACACCAAAAATACAAAGAACCCAATTAATGAATGGGTCAAGGATCTGGACAGACACTTCACAGAAGAAGATGAACAGGCAATCAATAAATACATGAAAAAGCGTTCAACATTTCTAATAATTAGAGAAATGCAAATTAAAACAACTCTAAGATTTCCTCTTACTCCAATTAGAATGGCTATTATCAAGAACACAAACAATAATAGATGTTGGCATTTCTGTGGGGTAAAAGGCACACTTTTGCATTGCTGGCGGGGTTGCAAATTGGTTCAGCCACTCTGGAAAGCAGTGTATAGATTTCTCAGAAAACCTGGAATGGACCCACCTTTTGAACCATTTATCCCACTCCTCAGTTGATACCCAAAGGTCTTAAAATTAGCATACTGCAGTAGCACAGCCCCATTAATGTTTATAGCAGCTCAATTCACAATAACTAGACTATGGAACCAACCTAGATACCCTTGAACAGATGAATTGATAAAGAAGCTGTGGTATATATACACAATGGAATACTACTCAGCCATAAAGAAGAATAATATTATAGCATTTGCCGATAAAGGAATGGAATTGGAGAATATCATGCTAAGTGAAATGAGCCAATCTCAAAAAACAAAGGCCAAATATTTTCCCTGATAAGTGGATGATGATATATAATTGGGTTGGGGGGTGAGGAGTGAGAGAAGAATGGAGGAACTTTAGATTACAAAGAGGGAAATGAGAGGGGGACGGGAAGGGGGTATGAAAGATGGTGGAATGAGACAGACATCATTACCCTATGTACATGCATGATTACATGAATGGCGTGAATCTACATCATGCACAACCATAGAAATGAAAAGTTGTACCCCATTTGTGTACAATGAATCGATGTACAGTCTGTAAAAATTTAAAAAAAGAGATATTTGGTATTTCTTTGTCAAATTTTAAATTTTGTTCATGTATGCTTCTCTAAATTTCATTAGATTTTTATCTGCATATTCCTCTGTGGTTCCCTAGCCAGTTTTTATTTAGCTAGTTTCTTTAGTTTCCAAGTATGTGAAACGACTTGCCGTACTTGCCTTCGCTTGTCTGGCTTATTTCCCTTGACATGATGTCCTCCAGTTCCACCCATTTTCCTGCAAATGATAGGATTCCATTCTTCGTGGTGCCTCCATCTTGGCTGAGCAGCACTCCATTGTGTGCCTGCCATGTTTGCTGGATCCGTTGGTCTGTGGACAGCATGGAGGCTGAATCCTGTCTTGCAATTGGGAATAGTGCTGAAATAGATGTGGACCTGCAGGAATCTCTTTGGTATGCTGATTTTGTTTCCTTGGGATACACACCCAGGAGTGAGATAACTGGATCTTATGAAAATTCTATTTTTACCTTTCCAGGCACCTCCCTACTGTTGTCTGTAATGGCTGTACCAACTGACATTTCCACTGAGTGCCTGTTTCTCCACATCCTTGTGGGGATTTTTTATTGCTGTTATTATTAAGAAAGAGAAAGATGCACCTCAGAAAGATGTGGAGCGTGTGCAAAGGAGCTTACCTCGGTTACCAATCTCAGTGGGACCTCCAGAGATGGCACTGGTGTTGTGAATCAGGTTCGAGTCCCCGTGCAAGCCACCTTTCCACAAGACTCCAGTGACAGGGTTACAGCCTCTGTGGCTCCTAATCACCAGGTCGGTCATGCTGGGCTCTGCCAAAGCTGCTTCTCAGAGTGTCTCTAATCCCCGTCTGCTTTTGGATGCATGGAGACAAAGGGTTGGAACAACTTTGAGATTCTGACCAGGGCCACTCCCTGGAGAACCTCAAAGGTTCTCTCCTGACTCCCTCTCCTGACCACCCCTATTAAGAATCCTGTGGCAACTGGTTGATCAAGCAATACTGGTCAAAAGCCCCCAAACACATGCATGTCCAGATGAGCCAGACTGCACTCTCCCATGCTCACTCCTCCTGGCACTCCCCTCCCCTCACAGATCAACCTCTAGCCTTTGAGAGAGGGGCATTTTACATGGAGTGGTTCCTAAGGAAATGCCCGGGTTCCCTTGCTCACATATTAAGCCTTCATAGCCCCCAGGGATTCCCATGTGGTTTCAGTGCTCCTGTGTGCTCCATGAGCTTCCTGGACTGCAAAAAAGGAGATTCATACCCACAGCCCTCTGAAGATTCCTTTGGCCCACAGCAAGCATACACTCTTTATCCAGCCTTCACCCTAGTGTTCCGTTGCTGCCCAGCATGGTCTCAATACCAACTCTCCAGCAGATAGAGAAGCATGGCCATCAGAGGGAAATAGAAACAGTAGTGCCATTCCACAGCTCTGAGGCCCCCACGTGCAGCCTAGGACTTCCCACACCTTGTTGGAAAAACCCAGATTGCACCAAAATGCAAATTCGGCTCAGCTGAGATCCTCCGTCCTAAGAGAGGCCAGATTTCCCCTCCCAAAATTTCATTAACCAATGGGAGGCTCCACACAGACAGATCAAGATTCATTTAAAAATGGGGTCCCATGTTCTCCCAGGGAGTTACAAGTCACATGGTAAGGGTGGATAATCCAGAGGCTCACGTCATTTTCATGGCTACCCGTGAAGAAGCACATGAGTCATGACCAGACTGGCAAGGCTGCAGTTAAATCCAGAGGCCATGCATGGAAAGAGGGGTGGCAACTGCTGACCACTAGAGGCTCTAACATGGGGAGACAGCCCCTAACCAAAGAGGTTTTTGGCACAGGGACTCAAGTTCTGTTCTCTTTCATTTTTTTTTTTTAATTCAGAGAGGATTCTTGTCCTCAAAAGTAATAGTAGGGGGTGACCTAGTCACAGCTGAGATAAAGGAGACGCCTGCATCCGAACGTGGCCTGATTACCCCGACTAGGGAAATGAAAAAGAGTGAAAATGCCCTAGGCCTGAGGATTTGCTCAAAACAGCAGCTTCCCTTACTTGGCCAGATCTCTCCCTCTCCAAGGCTTGCATCTGAAATGTAAATCGCAAAGGCAGCGGAGCTTGCAGGACTTCAAGGCTTGCAGAGAACCAGTTGAGACCAAAGAAAATAAAAAGTGTCACTTTCAAATTCAAGCTGCTCCTGGGTCCTAGACGACTGGCTATCTTCTCTCCTCTAGCAGTCTACCACACCACTTTGTTACCAAGTTCCTCCCTAAATGCTACAGCTCAGGGAGGGAAGATGGGATGATCTCATGTATACAAGTCTTTTTTCAGGTACCATAAATTCGTTCTAATTAGTTGTACATGACAGGAGAATGCACTTTGACATAGCACACAAAAATGGAGTATGATTTCCATTCTTCTGACTGTACATCTTGTAGAATCACACCAGTTGTGTAGTCACATTTGTGCAAAGGGTAATAATGTCTGATTCGCTCTCCTTCCTACCCCACAGTCCCTCCCCTTCCTTCACTCCCCTCAACCTAATCCCAAATAACTCTATTCTTCCCATACTTGGGAATTAATCTAACAAGAATTAATCTAATTAATTAATCTTAATTAATCAACAAGGTAAAAACCTCTACAATGAAAAATACAAAATACTAAAGAAATAAATTGAGGAAGACTTTAGAAGATGGAAAGTCCTCCCAAGCTCCTGGATAGGCAGAACTAATGTAGTCGAAATGGCCATACTACCAAAAGCATTATACAGGTTTAATGCGATTCTTATTAAAATCCCAATGATAAACTTCATAAAACTATAAAAAGCAATCATGATATTCATTTGGAAATAAATTAGTCTTCTTTCCCTTGAGAATCTTTACCTAAGGATTTCAGGGCTCTCACTTTCTTTCAATATCTGAACTGACTCTCATATGAGCCAAAGGGGCACTCTGATCTGATAAATAATTTCTGCATGTTCCTTTCCTAGAGTAATCAGGGCCATGCATTTTTTTTTTTTTTTTTAGAACTCCTGTTTTTTAAAAAATCTATTTTTGAGCTCATGGTTTTATGGTAAATTCACATTCGATCCTGCATGCCTAAATTAATATATTTTTCCTATTAGTCTTATTTTATCTAACCACAGATGTTTTTACACTGTTTTTATTCAGAGGCCAATTTTCAGAGGTTAGCTCTCATATAAATGAAAAATATCCTTTAAAAAAAAGTCCTAAGAAGTACATAAACTTGGTGTGATGTTGGGATAAACCTGGCAGCCACTGAGGACAAGAGGCAGCTGAACCTTTGATTTCAGTGTCCGCCATGGCCGCCAGACTTCACATGTGGCATTTCCAACTGCGCACACCTGCCCTGTATTTAAGTCATAATATAGAAGTCTGATAGGCTTTATTTTAATTTCTAACAGGCCAAATCTAATAGAGGTTTTAATAAATATTTGTAGTGCTGCTTCCTACCTGTGGAGCTCCACCTACAAAAGACTACAAGATCTCCGTTTCCTGTCTGTTTTACGTATGTGTGCACACCTGTGAATTGTGTTGTTGTGTCGACATATGTGCTGTGTCTGTATATCATGTGCATGGTATCAAAACTGAAATCGAAAATCAAAATTTAAATAAAAAATGGATCCAAATATCTTTTAGTTCACGTGAATTTTAAAAGTTCAATTTAAATTAGGTAAACGGCTGAGAGTAAAGATGTCTTTAAAATTATAAGTTTTTCTATGTGGTCAGAAATTAAAGGAGTGTTGGTTTCTATAAAATGTCTAGAATGTAGTATCCATTGCTCCTAAGGTTTTTCTTCATTAGGACAAAGATGTCTAATACTGTTAACTACACTTGTCTGAAATCTTAGATTTTGCAGTTAGAAATTAGTAAATTGGATTTAACATAAATGGGATTAATCATAAATGTGTTTGTTAGAAATATCTGATTAATTAACAAAGTTAAAGGGCTAAAACATCAATGGCTAACTATAAAATCAAGCACTCTTTACTTCCTAAATTCTATAACATAATATATTTAAACATTAAATGTGCTTTCATAAATTGGTAAATGGATAATCATTTGGAATTTCTTTGTTTATGTTTCTTCACTAAAAACAAGGTTATTGAGAGTTAAGATTCTATCAGGTTTCATATAAGAGTATAAGAGGTTTCAGATGGGTTTCAATTAAAGTACTATAAGAACATAAAAATATTTCATCTTATTAGAATGGAGTAATTTGTCTAAACTCAAAAATTTTATAAGGTTTCAAAAAGGGGTCAAAAGTTAGTAAAGAGATATAAGAAGTTTTTTGAAAGTAGAAGGAAAAGGAAATGTTTCTGGATGAGAAAGATTTTTGTGTAAAATTTGTAGAATGTCTAGGCAAGTTGCAGAAGGCTTGTGGAGGGAAAATTTCAAGAAGTTTCTGTGTAACTAAATTGCTTCTAAATAAGTAGCGCAATAGGTGAAAGCTATTCAAGGCTTTTCTTAAGGTCAAATATTAATGTACTGATATATACCAAAGTTTAATCTGTGTGCTGAAGTAACAAAGATTTCTCAAAACACTAATCTGCTCTTATCTATCAAGATAATCTCTTGTGTCTGTTAAATTTTATTATTTAGAGAAACCACTCTTAAAGGAATTCTAGTTTGCACAACTCTGATTAAACAACAACTGTTATAAAAGAGTACAAGACTATATTACACATTCTGAATATTTCTTTAAAAGCTAAACTTGGTTAATATGAGAACATCAGTGGGATTGTGGTGCTGTAACTGGCCTCTTGTGTACTAATGTGTTCATATCTTCCAAATACACAAGTCTGTAAATATAGGATTTAGAAGAATATTTTTCCAAGCTGGTGTTCTTCAAACTAAGGTTTAAAGTAAAAGTTTGGGATGATAAAATTATGTTTCTTGGTTCACAGCTATTGTATGAATTACATATGTTTTTACTATTCTTAATTTCTTGTTCTATTTTTCTCGCAGACTTTGTGACTGCTCTCTGTTAGTGCCCTACACAAGCACAGCTTCTGACACAGCAGCCTGATTCTCCACACGGGTACCAGGATCAGTCCCCTAATAAAGTGGGCTCGAGGATGAGGCGACGTCCAGAGCCAGAGTTTCCCAGGTCCTCTCTGCACACCTCTGCATGCAGTGGGAACCGTGGGGTCCCTCCCTGCCTGTCTGGGCATGGCACAGGGCAGAGGGGCACTGGTACCTGCATGAGACCTGCCATCAGACCTGGCGTTGAGGCAAGTCTGCTCAGGCTGGCCAGGCCCTTGTTCTCAGAGATGAAGCTGCCTAGGTCCTCTCCAGGGCGATGCCATCTATCCCTCTCTGTATCACAACATTCATCCCTCACAGTGCAGGGTGCCCATGGGGCTGACCCAGAGCCACTCTGCTAGGCCAAGTGGGGTTCTTGAGGCAGCTCTGAGGGAGCTAGAGAAGGTCAGAGGCAGCCAGGGCAAGATGGCAAGTGAGGAAGTCAGGAGCAGGCCAGACCAAAGGAGCATGGAGAGAGCTTCAAATGAGGTCCACCTCCTGGTTGGTGAAAATACTCATGGACACAGTGGGGACCCAGTCAGATTGACACTTCCATACTCATGCTTCTAAGTGAGGTATCCAATAGAAAAATTTAAATAGATGCATGAACACAGGGGGCACCAATGAACAGCAGAGAGGAGAGTGTGGACAAGGCAGGATACAAAGAAAGGAGGAATTCTGGGACCATGGAAGGATCAGGCCAACTTCCCCACTGGACTCCCAGCTCTGGGGCCCCTTCTCTTTGGTGAATTCTGTCTCTGTTACTTTTGCAATAAACCTGCCTCTTCCTCGCTGTCTCTGTGTCCTGTTCTTCAATTATTTGCTGCATAGCAACAACAAACCCAGCACCCCTAGACAGTAACTGCTATGCCCTGAGGCAGTGCAGTGCAATATCTGTGGAGCTCTGGAGGTGGGAGTATTCAGGCGTTTCGTCTCCCAGAGCAGTCCAAATACTGATAATAGCCCATGTGGCTTCTGGTTAAAGCACCCTTGAGATTCCTCAGGAGGTGATGTAAAATCCTTTTTCACCCAGTGGCTTGGGAGGCTGAGGCAGGAGGATTGCAAGTTCAAGGCCAGTCCAGCAAAATCGAGGCCCTAAGCAACCCAGTGAGATGCTGTCTCTAAATAAAATATAAAATAAGGCTGGGGATGTGACTCAGTGATTGAGTGCTCCTGAGTTCAATCCCCTACACCCGCTCTCTCCCCGAAAAAAAAAAAAAAAAAAAAAAAGATTCTCTTTGAAAGCAAGGCTGCTGTGCCGACTTCACGCCACTTCCCTAGGTGGGCTGCCAGCCTGTGAGGACTGTGAGCCTTGGCTGTCGCCAGCCTGCCAGCATCCACACTGACAGAGTGTTCTGGGACTCTCACCCTCACCCCTGCGAAGGGGAGACACCCACCCGCCACTGTGGAGCCCGGGTGGCAGCTGCGGGCTGGGGTGCGTTCTCTCTGACTGTGCTGTCACGCCAGGTCTCTGAATGTCACAAGTTTCCTGGTGCTCTCTGCTGATTTCCAGTGTCCTCCCAGGATCACTCACCTCCCACACAGCAATGTATCTGTGATTGTGTTTTTTTTCTGGAGGAGGAGGTGAATGCTGG
This sequence comes from Glaucomys volans, assembly GCA_020662805.1. NCBI lineage: Eukaryota > Metazoa > Chordata > Mammalia > Rodentia > Sciuridae > Glaucomys > Glaucomys volans. The sequence continues at coordinate 60,474 of JAJEJO010004212.1, forward strand.
GCACCTTTACCCTGCCATCTTGTCTCCTGCTCCATGCTATTTTAGCTCAGTATTGTGTGTGTGTGTGTGTGTGTGTGTGTGTGTATGTACGTCACTTTTGTTTCTCTGTAGTATATTTGCACACGAGTATTTGAACTGGAAAACGGTCTGTTTTTCTATGCTTTGTTTTGTGTTTGCTGTGTCTTTGTTAAGAGTTCATGAGCCGGGCAGAGAGGAAGGGGTTAATGTGTTCTGCCATTCAGAAATTACTACCCACAACCAAAATCATAGCTTAGTTTCTTCTCAAAACACATGTTTGCCATTTTTAATCACAGACTCAGTGATTAAGAATGGAATGAAGAAGAGATATGACTAAGGAGCAATTCAAATAAACAGAGAATTAAGATGTTGTGATATGTTTATAAAGACTAGAAGCATCTGGAATATTCCAGCTGAGTAGTACAGATAATGCACTCTTTCTTTTAATAAGGACTTCGAGCACCATAAAATATCAAAAATGTTTGAGAGCTAGTGAAATCTCTGCTATTTTTCTTTGTCTCCTAACATATGTGAAGCTCTGAGTTCTTTATTTCAATAAGTTCACTACTTCTGATTTGCTTTAGACTCTCATCTTTATTAAGAAGAATCTGCATTCTGTTCAGGGTCATGTCAATCAAATCTTGAAGAACTACACTTGTTGTATAGGACCAGTCCCTTAGACCACTCTCTACCCACAAGGAAAAAAAATACCATTTTAAGGAGGAAATAAAACATTTTAATTCCAACCACAGAATTCCCTTCTTTACTTGAAGGAGAAGTGAAAATGGAATAATTTTTATCACCTATGATCGCAATCTTCAGCATCCTATTGCAGGAACTATAAAGTCCTCTAACTCTTTTAAACAGGGCATTTACTATAGGGGATTGTATATTTAGAAATTATTGGGAAGGTTCTAGATACAGAAATGCCACACCACAACCTGGAAGACGTGGGGACCAGCACCGGAATAACTAGAAAGTAACTGCTCCCAGGATGAGGAATTGACTGTGCCTGCAAATGGCGACTGCTGCTCCCAAGGTACACACACTGCCGCTGGGCGGCCAGGGTGGACATGCACGCGTGACTCTGCCGGGCAGAGAAACAGTTAAAGCAAAAGGAAGCAGTCTGCCATGTGTTTGCTTGCCAAACTCCACGTGCACGCATGAAATAAAACACTGCCTGAGGAACCATGGAGGGTGAGAATCCCAAAAGAATCCTCTGGGAATGTACCCTAGTAGTGGGTTGCAAGATCTGAACAGAAGGTGAATGTCAAGCCACAAGGGCCATTAGATGATGGGGTGTGACCTAATCAGTGGGTTAATCCACTGGCATGGATTGACAGGGTAGTAACTGTAGGCAGGAAGGCTGCGGCTGGAGAACACTGGTCACTGGTGGCATGCCATTGGGGTTTATCCTTTGTTCCTGGTAAGCAGAGCTCTGTGCTTGCTGGTTGCCAGGTCCCGAGCAGCCCTCCTCTGCCACACCTTTCCACCATGATGTGCTACCCCACTCAGGCCCAGAGCAATGGAGCCCACACACCATGAACTGAGCCTCTGAAACTGTGAACAAAAGCAAACTCTTCCTCCTCCAATTTTTCTTGTCATATCACTGTGAAAAAACAAAGTGACTAAAACATCTTAGGAAACACTGGCTTGGACTGTGGAGTTCAAACCACCTGCTCCTGCCGCTTGTCTGTCTTTCTTTCTTTTTTAAGATCAAGCAAGCTCTGAGGATGGGATTGACTAGACACTTACTGAACACTATCTGGATTCCACTCATCTTGATAGATACAGAGAAAACACAACTAAATACTCATTTTCCTGTCTCACGCGGTGTAGGCCAACTGGCCCAGCATAATGAAGGAGAAGATGGAGAAGGACCAGCAGAAAGTGCAAACTAGAATCAAAGTCTCATGACTACATCACGTATTCCGTCTCCAGGTAAAGGAAAGAACTACAAATTTAAAAGACATAGATGTTCACAAAGGAAACCAAATGGTCTTCACACCAGCAGCGACCACAAACAAGAATATATTTGTAAGAATTCAATTGATTAAACTGGCAAAAAAAATTTGTAATTAATAAAATAATACAAGGAGCTAAATATATATGTATATAGGACATATATACATATATAAATAAATATAGGTATGTAAACAAATAATACAGATAAATGTATATACAGACATAAATATATTACATATATCATATATAAATATAATTTTACATACATATATTTTTAAAATAAATAGAATAGAATAGGAATTCATGTTCCAAACATGTCTCTTTTACCTCCCTTAAATGGCTAAGGAATTAAGACATGCTACGTTCAAATGTGTTTATTTCTTGGTTTTGCTGAAGGGAAAACTCTGATATACTTCAGTTTCAATTATAAATTTTTTGTACATTATTTCTGGAAAGCAACTTAACAATAAATAATAAAAGCCATTGAATATTTACTTTCTTTTTCAAATTTCTGAAATTCAAGTAAAGAGACACAAGGCTGTGTCTGTTCTATCTGCCACTGTTTTGGCTCCAGCTTTTAACACACCTGATCCACTGTCACTCTTCAACATTTGTTTAATGAATGGAAGATAATCATTAAAGCATTACTTTTAATAGCAAAATAACCTATTTTGGAGAATTTTGAAAGTCAATGTTAAAGGAAAAATTAATAGTTTTGGTCTATGCATATGACAAAATGTTATTCTCCAATAAAATATTGATACCAAATGAACGTAATGGCAATGCAATGCTTATTAAATAACCCAAAGTAGTCTTATGGTAGTGTATACTTACCTCAAATAAATTTAAAGTAGAAAATTAGAAAAACTGATAAAAATATTAGCTTTGGGAAAAGGTTACCTGTGGTCCTAGACTCACCTTTTCTGGTAGGATTCCCCAATGCCGCACCCTTCTGCTCATGAAATACAAACTTTCATAGATTCTTCACAATTTTTCACATGTTAAAAGTCTAGTAAATCTAGGCTATCATTCTCCTGAATGTTTCCCTGGTGTGACGAGAATACAAACTTCATGTAAATTCAAGGCATCTATTGCTCATTGTTCTCTCTATAGTCTAGCAAGAAATTCAACACCAAGTTCACTTTAACGTTTTGGGGAGGAAACATACAGTCTTTGGTCATCATGCGTGTTATGTATTTTCAGTTTGAGATAAGTAGAACACTTACATCTAATCAAGACTCAAATATGACCAGCCCTTGACATATTGTACATTTCAACAAAATGGCAGATTGTCACAAACAGTTGTTGAACTGAGAATCTTCTCCAAATTATGGTGGGTAATTACTAGTCTGTGGCAGACGCCACAACATTCAGAAACCTACTTTCACATTTAGTGTAAGCAATTCCCATTCCAGTGGGTTTGCTCACAGACTCACATGTACTATATTATGAAGGATTTTAAGGCAAACCCTTCATTTTGCTTCTCCCCTAAGTGTGATGTTAAAAAATATGATTCTAGTTTCCATCATGTAGTTTTAGATTTATTTACATACACGGATGGTTCTGTATGATCTTGGAAATTAAACACTAACCAGAGAAAGGGGATGGGTGTGTGTGTGTGTGTGTCTGTGTGTATGCATATATGCATATGTGCATATATGCATATATGTATATATGTATAAGTATATGCATATGTATGCATATATATATGAATATGTGTGTGTGAATATATATGTATTCATGTACACATATTCAAAGAGATATGGATAATGGAAAGAAAAAGCAAAGTATCCAATAATGAAAGGTAGAAAGTGTGTAGAAGATCAGAAGGGATGAATATTATGAATATTCAGGAAAAAAACAGCTTTTGCTACCACCCTTTGTTGTCTGAGGCAGTGAGGGCTTCTTCTTTACAGCCACCAGCAGTAGTAAGAAAGATGTTGGTGACCTCATGAAATAGGCCAAAGTGACCGGCTGACTTTGGGCACTAAGTGTCCCAACCCTACTCTCCGAGAATCCTCCGGGGCTGAGCACTGGGATTCCAGGAGAGTGAATTTTCTCGGTCATGCTTTACCTCCCACAGCTAAAAATTTAAGTTTAGACATGGAAATTCTCAGCAGGAGTGATTGGGTGGAATTCTCTGGTGCTCTAGAACAGGATAAGAAAATGACAACCTGGGGCCCAAATTGGTTCCTGCTTCTTGTTTTCACAAATACAGTGTTATTGTAACACAGCCATACTCAACTAATCATTTTCATAGATCTCTAGCTATTGATGCACTATAGCAAGGTTAGCTGGTCTGAGGGTGATTGGTCCTCGCAACCAAAAATATTTATTATTTTGCCTTTTAAAGAAGAAATCTGCCAATGCTTGCTCTGACCTCAGAGTAAATCCTGGTCTTTGGTCCCTGCTCAGCAAGCATTACCAGCATAGCTGACATGCCCCTGAATGAGGGTTAATAACCAAAATAAATACATATGTAATTAAAATAGTACCTCAGAAAAAGATAAGCTGAACAATACAGGTCGTAAGAAGCAAGCAAAACAAAACAAATCAACAGAAAAATGAGAATCTAATATGTCTGGTAAAGATAGATTTTAATAAGGACAATAGATACCAAAATTAAAATTAAGATTCATATAAAATAAATGAAGTACAGATATTAGGCAAGAAAAATGTGAGTTGAAATAAAGAAAAACAACATTAGTCAGAGGGGGATTAGAAGATTAGATATTCCTGAAGAATGAATTGGTTCATTTGAATGTTCATTTAAGGAGTTCTCCAAAACACAGCAAGAAAAATCAAATAGGCATGGACAACAGAAAAATATAACAAAATTTTCCAAAGGAGAGAAGAAAATTAAAAAGAGGAAAATATCTGAAGAAATAATGGAGATAGTCTTTATATTCTGGTAATATTTTAGGCTCTAATTTTACCACTAAAAACAACTACAATCAGTGAGTTTTGTAATATTTTTCTGAAAGCTCAGAGCTGACATGATAGGAATTAGCCTAGCAAACATTGAGAATGCAAGAGGCAAACTCCCCTGAGAGTGGCATTCTCCCTGAGGACATAGGCAAAAAACATTGCGAATCTGAGCTTCCAGTGTTAAGGTGGACTTGGGTGTAAGAGCCAAGAAGAAAAGCCACGCTTCTCTGAAGGAGAACTCATAGGAAACTTCCATTAAACCAGAGACCTCAAATCCCAAGTCCTTCTTTAAGAGCTAACTAGGTGTATGTGCTTGGTCATCCTGCCTTCTCAAGCAATGAGAAGAGTGTCTTGGTACTGATCTGGTGGGGAGGGTGGAGGACCCATCCCCAGACAGCTGGAGCCACAGGCATCTCTCAGGATCACACTGCTGAGATGGTGTGGGGAAACAAGGCAAAGCAGAAAGAAAATCTTCACGCTGCAAACTTACCATATTTCACTTTTTTAAGTCCCACTTTTGATCACATAATAACATGGAACAGTCAGATGTGTTATTTGTTAAAAATTCCATATCCATTGTGACATAATTGTCATCCCCAATGATCATCAAACATGCAGTGTCAGTATTCTAGAAAAACTTGAGGCAATAGCAGAGCATTCTTTCAACAAATGTTACATTACTTTCAAATGGATTTTTCGAAGTGAACAAAAGAAAGAGTTCCTAGCCCAGTTAAAGTTATTTTGCTTATAGTTTTCTTTGCATAAATACAAAATGACTCATAATGTAAATTAGATTATGCTTTTAAATAAAAATTTAAGAGAACTATTTTTATTGTTTGTCAGAATTACCTAGTGATTCATTAAATACTGTGCTTTTTAACTGTTGGCATCTTCCTTTTAATGATAATGGTGGTGGTTGAAGATAAATGGTAACCTATAAGCACCAAATAGAAGTCTAATCACCTCTTCTTTACATAAACACACCTATACCAAACCTCAAAGAACAGGCACAGATAATTTTCCAATTAAAATATACAAACAAACTAACTATACAACCAAACAATTTGCTATGAGCTAAAACTTGCAATAACAATGCAAAGCAGAAGAAAAGACCATTAAATATGGTCAGACATAAATTTAAGTATGTTTAGTACAGTCCAAGAAGTATAAATCAACTTGAAAATGTTTTGAGGGGCAGTTATGTATGAACTAACATAGCAGAATGTTCAAGTGAAGAATTTAGGAATTTAGCTGAAAATTAACTGGATAAGTTTAGAAACAGCCAAAGGGAGAATTTTTAAACTGGAAGACAAGGCAGAAGATATTCAGAATTAAGCAAGAGAAAATGAAATAAAAATACTGAAGTAGAATAAAGAGACATAGGAAATATGAAAACTCATGATAAATATCAGATATTTAAAAAGAAGAATTAGATTGACAGCAAAATTAAAGCCCAAATTTCTTGTAAAGAAACAGTGCTAATAAATATGGACACTGAAGACTTTTAGTCAAAAAATTTATTCACACGAATTCAGTAGTATTAAAGTATTCTAATTTATTTCCTTTACGTGTATTTGCAAAAGAATGGTATGGGGCCAAAGAAACCATGTGTAAATGAGCCTAAAATATTTTTTAATTTGTAACTTTACTTTTAAAGAAAATAATCTTGTAAGGACAAGGACCTGATAAAATGCATTGAGTGGCAGCTTCCATTAAAGGAAATGCACAAGTGTGTATTTTGGGCAGAACAGAAGCGATCCAGGAATGAAAGCTTGGGGTAAAAGAAAGAGTGAAAAGCAGAAGTTGTTTTAAAACATTAAAAGTATTTTTAAAATTATTTTTAATTACTGAAATTATTTCTTTAAATAATGCTACTATTTGGGAAAAAGATAAAATAATAATTAAAAAGCAGTACCAAATTAAGTTATAAGTTGGGAATAAATGAATGTATTCAAAATGTTTTCTTCAAGATGAAGCTTTCTTTGTTCCCTAAGACATTGAATTATTTCAGAATTGGAGAGGATCTTATTTTGTAATTTCTAGAACTAAAATTAAACTAGTGTCTGAAGTAGCAGAAAGGGAAATAATGGACAGAATATCTAATTAGTTAAAAAAAATGGGGAACAACCCATGAAAATAAGCAAAATCATAACACTAGAAAAATAATAGTAAAAGACAAAATTGCATAGGAAATAAAAATAAAAATGGTACTAATTAAAACTAATGTAAATAGAATAGAGGCTGCAGTTAAGACACAATTTCATTTAGAGTGTTGAAAAGAACAAACTATGATGCTGTCCCCACTCTTAAAAACACTGGGGTGTAGAAAATAGTGTGAAAGGAAGGACAGAGAAAAAATTTGTCATGATACTACCAAGAATGCTTACGCATATATCAGAATAAAGCGGATCTTAAGGAAAAGCGCACTACTGGGGATAAAAGCATCCCAATATAATTAGATAAAGATTTGCGACATCCTTGTAATGGAGCCTATATGGAAATGGATGAGACTCTCCGAGTTCTACAGGGTAAGAGAAAGAGGGGCTTTCTCCATGTGTGAAATGAGGAGTGGAAATTTGCTTGCCAAACCCGAGAGCTGTGTTTGCAGGACAGATCTTTCTGAGCAAGGAGGGAACTGATCTTCTTTAGGTCTGGGAAACATGAAGTTCAGAGATGGCACTTTCAGAAGCAGGAGGGGATGTAAGTTCATTGATTTTTAACTGTGGATTTAAATCATTAGAGATTTGAAGTTCCTAGAATCACTGACTTGAATTCAACATTGATTTGGAATGAGTGTAAAACTGGTTTAATGACTGTTCTTGATGACATCAATGCTGGTGAATTTCTGTTATTTTCCTTATTCTCGTTTGCGTAAGTCCTTTTTCTAACTGTGACACTGGCCAGTGTGATACTTTGAGGGCATTTCATAGCTTTAAATATGTTTATATGCTTTAAATATGTTTCTTAGAAATAAGAAAATACAAAATGCTGAATTAAACATTTAGCACAAGCGCAAGTAGTGTCTGCATGCACTACGGTGGGAGGCAATGTCAGAACCCTCGTGAAGATAGACATAGGCAGTGTGCTTACAGCTCAAAAGCCTGGTGCTGGGGGGTGGAGGAAAAAAACAGGAAAGAGGATGAGCTACATACACAATCTAACAGTACTGTTGGTCTCAGTTAAAACGCAGGACACTTTTGCAAGAACACATTGAAACAAGAAGACATTATTACACTTACAGAATGCTTGTGTCTGGAGTTGTGCAATGGGGGTGGAGAAGGGCAGGGAGGCTCCAGAGGGCCTGCCAGGTGCAAAGTTGAGCCACAAGTGAGGAAGGAAGAACGCAGCCTGGGAACCCAGCAGGGGATGGTAGCAGAGCCCAGAGGACAGCCAGAGGGGAGGGGAAAGGATCCGAAGGGAAAAGAAAATGGGGGTGTGGAGAAAAGGAGAGGAAATGAGGGGAAGGAAGAGAGGAGAAGGGAGAGGGCAGTGGAGAAAAAGAAGAGAAAAGAAAAGTAACTAGAGGACATAGGGGAAGAAAAGGAGGAGAATAGCCTTTAGTTGTGCGCAGTGAGATGAGGAGGGATCTCCAACCATCTCCACCTGGGCTTCGAATCCTGAAAAGTAGATCAGACATCTAACAAAGTAATGATGGAAATGGGACGGGGCATAGCAAATGGCCACCAAATATTAGTTTAGCTTATGTTCTGAAGTTCAGATGATTTGTATTCTCTGATTCTTTCATGCATGGGCATAAAAACATGGGCCCATTACCTATAAAAACTGATGACTAGGTTCTCCCTGAGAAGCACCTAACTTCATCTTTATTTAAAGGCCCAAGCAACCTTTTCCATAAAATAATCAAGCTTTTGTTGGCAAAGTAAAATTAAACTACCCTTATCTGATTTTTGGAAGAACGATTACAGAAAACGTACAATGTTGTGCATCCCTAATGTGTTCCGTCACCATGACTACCTGTCACTGGGGTTCATTTTTGCTTATCTCTTGCACACAATGATCCTATAGATCTTTCTCTCATTCTACTTTTTGGAAGAAATATACTTATTTTTGTCATGTATTATGCTATCATGATTCTTAAAATCTAAGAGAAAAATGAAAATAAAATATAATAAGGCACCATTTCTTGTCTCATTAAGAACATTCTGTACATCTTACTTCAAGTTACATACATACATATACACATATAATGCAATTTTTATGCAGATTTTATCTATAAATTAATGTATTACTTTAAAGTGGTCATTATAGAAAGTGTCTACTAATTAAATAAACATACCATTGCCCAAATCATTTTTGATGATCCTTTGGAATTGTACAAAAAGTTATTTTATGTAATGAATATTTACACATTTTCTATGTTAGTTAATTTCTCTACATCTTGTTTTTTAAATGAAAAATATATACATGTTCTACTCCTCATTTCACAGAATGAGTGATATTCTCCTGTTTCCCCAAATTTAATTCATCAGTAATGCAGATTTCATACTATTCAAATATAAAGATTGACCTACACGCTCTCAAAACAAGCAAACCAACAAAAGTTTATAAACTTCTACATCAAGTATCTGAATGATTTCTTTCTATTCCTTCCTATTTGAATGGTTGAATTGTGTTCAATTATGAAAGAAGAAGAATGTTCTCCTAAAAGCACACAGAATAGCCATGATTTGTAAAGCTTTTTGACTCCACTTTAGTTAATCTAAAATTCTTTCTTTACTGAATTACATCAGGCATAATATTAATGCAGTAACTTGTTGGCAAACACAAGATTTTTGAGAAAAAGTTCAAGACTGTCTTTTAGTAGTTTTTGAGTCTAAACAACACGAGATGGTTAAGCTTACTTTGTATGACATTCACTCCTTATGTTACAGCAGAGGAACACGCAGAAATGAATGTTCTAACAAAGGAACTGGAGATGGTTTTAGAATTCAGATTTCCATGGGTCCTGAGTACTTGAATTTGTCATCTGCCTTATTGCTTTGGATTGTTTTTTAACTGTAAGTAAAGAAAGGCACCAGGAGATTCTTAAAGATCCTTTTCTTTGCCACCATCCCTAGGCAAGAAGGAGGAATTAGCCTTGTAACCGGATCCTTCTAGGCTCTGTATTTAATTTTAAGCAAGGAATTGGAGACCAAAGATGTAAGACTGCCAAAGAACAGCAGAGGGCAGTATTTACTCATGCCTGAACTACCTCCGGGCCCAGAAAGTCTCAAGTTTTGGAAGGGTTCCGGTGGCAAAAAATGTATGACATATGCCCTATATTTGCATTGTTTGGCTTAAATTCATGTTTTTAAGTTGGTTCCCTTAAAGGGGAAAAATTCTGACCTGATTTCTACTTATTTTTTTTTTCCTTTTAAATCAGCAGTGCACGCCTTCACAACAACTAGCAGTGGTAAATGGCAGGGGAGCTAACCTAAACGAAGTCCGTGGCATGTGGACATTTTTAAAAATTAGGTTTAAATTTCACTTTCTTTCTTTCTATTTTCTCATGTCTATTCTTCCACCAGACCAAACACAGAACGAAACTCTGTTGGATTCCCTTTGTCTACCGAATGTAACGGGGGAAATACACCACCAGGGATCAAAATTCCAAACTAATTCTCAACAGGAAAGGATCTCCCTCATTCCAAAGGGCTGCTTTGTTATTGTTGTTGAAACACTAAGATGTGGGCCACGGACACCTGGGATCCAGTTGGGAAGCAGAACAATACATAGCAAACGATAATAAACGCTGAGTCCCCCTGACTTTTCCTACGGGAAATTAAAGGGCGGTTGGCACCCAGGCCTCGGTGCCCCTAGTCACCTGGAAGGTGCGGGCCGGGCCCGGGGTGCAGGTTTAGGTCTGGCTCGCCTCGGCTGCGCAGGCTCGGGGCGTGCTGGCGGGAATGGGCTGGGTTTGGTCTGGCTTCTCGGATCCTTGCATTCACAGAGAGGGGCAGGAAACGGTTAACGCAAATCTGCGCTGTGCATTCCCAGACAGGCTCTGCTTAATCCTTCCTCCCCGCGTTCGCAGACCCTCGCCCCCCGCCTTTCTTTTATTTCTCTCGACCCCCTTCCCCCTGAGTTATTACTAGCATAACAACCTAGCGGTCTTCCCCCAGACCCTGCCACTAAAGTTATTTATCTACAAACCTGACCCCACCCCCATCCATTCTGCGGCAGCCTTTTGCTGTTAGGGCGCTGACGACGGCCAAGATTTGACCAAAAGGGAAAAAAAGACAGAGAAAGGGGGAAAAAATTCAACCCCCTTCTTAGCGCCTCCGCCTGCCGGGCTCCCACACCGGACCGCCTCCAGCCCTCCGGGAGGCCGGAGTGATTAGCATCCCGAGAAGCCAGTCGGAGGTCGGGAGCGGAGGAGGGCGCCCGCGGTAGGAGTGCCGGGCGGGGCTGCTCCGCTAGGGCCCAATGGGGCTGCGGCGAGGGAGGGGCGGTGGGTGACAGCCCCGGGAGCCGGGGGGAGTCCGGGCGAACTAAAGTGCGGGGATCAATGAGTGGCGAGCAAAGTTTCTGAGTCCTGCTCCAGTGCGCGGTCTTCCCTCCCTCGCTGCTTGTGTTTCGGCGACGCGCTGTGTGTGTGTGTGTGTGTGTGTGTGTGTGTGTCAGCGTGCAGCGGGGAAGGGGCGGGGAGAGCGAGCGAGGGGGACCAGGCGCACGCAGGAGGGACTCGCGGCGCTCCCGCTCCGCCGCGCCGCAGCCTGCAGCCCCGGAGGAGGAGGAGAGCGCTGACAGGCGCCGGCCGGAGCAGCGGAGCCGCCGACTTCCCGGGCTCCGCCGCCGACGGCGACGGGAAGGGGACCGACCACCCCGCCCTGCACAGAACGCCTTGTGGATTACAAAGTGAAACTGACACGGGACAATAAAAGCAGAGATAGCCAGGGCAGGGCGAGGCGCGCCGGAGTGGGCTTCTGGCTGCGGCCGCCGGAGAGATGCCCCTGGCATGGTGAGGGGAGGGGACTCCGGGAACGCGCCCCGCTCCTGCCGGATCCCTGCGAGGCCGAGAAGAAAGGGGGACCTGCGCTCGATGTGGATGTACAAATAATGGGTCGGCAGGCGCCCCGGCAGCGGTGAAAGATGCCGAGGCGCGCGGGCTGCTGCCTGTGCCGGACCACCCGCTCGAAGCCGCAGCAAGGGCCGCGGCGGCGGTGGCTGCAGGCGGGCCAGGGACGGAGCTGAGCGCTCCCGGGTACGGGAACCCCAGAGCCGGAGCCCGAGCCTGGAACGCAGCTCCCCTGCTGCCTGCGCGCGGACGCCGCCGCCTGGGCCTCCGCGGCCACTGCCGCCCGCTGTCGGAGGGGCGTTGCAGCCTGGATCTCCAGCAGCGGGACCCGAGGAAATTCCTCCTCAGCATTTGGGAAAGGAATTCGCATCTCCGGTTCCCCACCGCGCCCGCCCCGGTGCGCAGAGGTGCTTTCCGAGGCCACCGCCGTGTGTGCTCTGCCCTCCCAAGTTTCCCCGCTTTGGGTAAGTGCTAAAGTTTCAGAAGAGAATTGCTGGCGAGGATCCCTCCGGTACCTTAAAGGCAGCCCCTTCCTTCAACTCAGTCCACCCGGGCGACCACGCTCAGACTCCGGATTAACAACGAAGCCAAGGGGGAAACTGAAGAGGTCTGAGGAACTTTCCTGGGACCTCTGCTCCCCGGAGTGTCCCGCGGAATGCCCTGCCGCTGTTCGCCGCAGCATCTCCCTCGCGCTGCGCGTCCAGAAGGCTACCTGGAGCCTCTTGCTGATGGGACTAACTTTTGCAGGGCTGGGGTTGTTTTGAAATAGCAGCGGTCTCGACCGAGCCGAATCTTGCCGGCCCTACTTAATCCCTGAAAATATTGTTCGGTTTCCTTAAGCCTTCCTTCTCTTCGTCACACGGTCCCAGGGAGCCAGGACCATGAACTTGGCAGCAGAGGAGACTCCTGGCCGCCGGTGGCTCCCGCTGCACGCTCTTTCAGTGTTTAGGCTCCTTCGAGTGTTTTGGCTGTTGTCCCTGCTCCCGGGGCCCGCCTGGGTACGCGCGGCCGAGCAGCGCCAGGTGTTCCAAGTGCTGGAAGAGCAGCCTCCCGGCACCCTGGTAGGCACCATCCAGACGCGCCCCGGCTTCACCTACCGACTCAGCGAAAGCCACGCCCTGTTTGCCATAAACAGTAGCACCGGGGCCCTGTACACCACCGCCACCATCGACCGCGAGAGCTTGCCCAGCGACGTGATCAACCTGGTGGTCCTTTCCAGCGCGCCCACCTACCCTACTGAAGTGCGAGTGCTGGTGCGGGACCTCAACGACAACGCCCCGGTCTTCCCGGACCCTTCCATCGTGGTCACTTTCAAGGAGGACAGTAGCAGCGGACGTCAGGTCATCTTGGACACCGCCACCGACTCGGACATCGGCTCCAACGGCGTGGACCACCGCTCCTACCGCATCATCAAGGGCAACGAGGCGGGCCGCTTCCGCCTGGACATCACCCTGAACCCGAGCGGCGAGGGCGCGTTCCTGCATCTCGTGTCCAAGGGCGGACTGGACCGCGAGGTCACTCCACAATACCAGCTCCTGGTCGAGGTGGAAGACAAGGGCGAGCCGAAGCGGCGGGGCTACCTTCAGGTAAATGTGACCGTGCAAGACATAAATGACAACCCCCCGGTTTTTGGCAGTTCCCACTACCAGGCGGGGGTGCCTGAGGATGCGGTTGTGGGCTCCACCGTCCTCCAGGTGGCGGCGGCGGACGCAGACGAGGGTACCAATGCGGACATCCGTTATCGACTGCAGGACGAGGGGACCCCCTTCCAGATGGACCCAGAGACAGGACTTATCACGGTGCGAGAGCCCCTGGACTTCGAGGCCCGGCGCCAGTACTCGCTTACGGTGCAGGCGATGGACCGAGGCGTGCCCTCCCTCACTGGGCGCGCCGAAGCGCTGATTCAGCTGTTGGATGTGAATGACAATGACCCCGTGGTGAAGTTCCGCTACTTCCCTGCCACCTCGCGCTATGCTTCGGTGGATGAGAACGCTCAGGTAGGCACGGTGGTGGCTCTGCTCACGGTGACTGATGCAGACTCCCCGGCAGCCAACGGGAACATCTCCGTGCAGATTCTCGGGGGGAATGAGCAGCGCCACTTTGAAGTGCAGAGAAGCAAAGTACCAAACCTGAGCCTAATCAAAGTGGCCAGCGCCCTGGACCGCGAGCGCATCCCTTCCTATAACCTCACGGTTTCGGTCTCTGATAACTATGGGGCGCCCCCTACCGCAGAGGTGCAGGCGCGCTCTTCCGTGGCAAGCCTGGTGATTTTTGTCAATGACATCAATGATCATCCTCCTGTTTTCGCACAGCAAGTGTACCGAGTAAACCTGAGCGAGGAAGCGCCTCCAGGGAGCTATGTGTGTGGGGTGTCTGCCACTGATGGCGACTCTGGTCTCAACGCTAATCTGCGTTACAGCATCGTCTCTGGCAATGGACTAGGATGGTTCCGGATTAGCGAACATAGCGGCCTGGTGACCACTGGGGCTGCTGGGGGCCTCGACCGTGAGCTTGCTTCCCAGATTGTACTGAATATCAGTGCGCGGGACCAGGGAGTTCACCCCAAGGTGTCCTATGCCCAGCTTGTGGTAACTCTCCTGGACGTGAATGACGAGAAGCCAGTGTTTAGCCAACCAGAAGGGTATGATGTGTCTGTGGTTGAGAATGCCCCAGCAGGGACAGAATTGTTGGTGGTTGGGGCAACTGATGGGGACCTAGGTGACAATGGGACAGTGCGCTTTTCGCTACAAGAGGCTGAGAGTGACCAGAGGTCCTTCCGCCTTGATCCTGTATCTGGGAGGTTGAGTACCATCTCCTCCTTGGACAGAGAGGAGCAAGCCACCTATTTCCTGGTGGTCTTGGCCACAGATTTAGGCTCCCCTCCCCAGTCATCAATGGCTCGAATAAACGTGAGCCTTCTGGACCTGAACGACAACAGCCCCGTGTTCTACCCCGTCCAGTACTTTGCACATATTCAGGAGAATGAGCCAGGAGGCAGCTATATCACCACAGTGTCTGCCACTGACCCAGACTTGGGTCCCAATGGAACTGTCAAATACAGCATATCAGCTGGGGACAGATCTCGCTTTCAGATCAATGCTCAGAGTGGGGTTATTTCTACAAGAATGGCCCTAGATAGAGAAGAAAAAACAGCTTACCAGTTACAAATAGTGGCTACCGATGGTGGCAATTTACAATCTCCCAGCCAGGCAATAGTCACCATCACAGTGTTGGACACTCAGGACAACCCACCTGTATTCAGCCAGGCTGCCTACAGCTTCGTGGTTTTTGAGAATGTGGCTATGGGGTATCATGTGGGTAGTGTGTCGGCATCCACCATGGATCTCAATTCCAATATCAGTTACCTCATTACTACTGGGGATCAGAAAGGTATGTTTTCCATCAACCAGGTCACGGGGCAGCTGACCACAGCAAGTGTGATTGACAGAGAAGAGCAGTCCTTTTATCAGCTGAAGGTAGTAGCCAGTGGGGGCACAGTGACTGGAGACACTGTGGTTAACATCACAGTTAAGGATTTGAATGACAACGCTCCTCATTTCCTGCAGGCGGTAGAGAGCGTGAACGTGGTAGAGAACTGGCAGGCAGGTCATAGTATTTTCCAAGCCAAAGCTGTGGACCCCGATGAAGGTGTCAATGGCATGGTGTTCTACAGCCTTAAGCAGAATGCCAAGAATCTGTTTGCTATCAATGAAAAGAGTGGTGACATCAGTCTATTAGGGCCCCTTGATGTTCACACTGGCTCCTACCAGATAGAGATCTTGGCATCCGATATGGGGGTGCCACAGCTTTCCTCCAGTGTCATCTTAACGGTTTATGTCCATGATGTAAATGACAACCCACCAGTGTTTGATCAACTCTCTTATGAGGTCACCCTTTCTGAGTCAGAACCTGTGAATTCTCGGTTCTTCCAAGTGCAGGCTTCTGACAAGGATTCAGGAGCAAATGGTGAAATTGCATACACCATCGCTGAGGGGAACACAGGGGATGCTTTTGGCATATTCCCAGATGGTCAGCTGTATATAAAAAGTGAACTGGACCGTGAACTTCAAGACAGATATGTTTTACTGGTTGTTGCTTCTGACAGAGCAGTGGAACCCCTTAGTGCTACTGTGAATGTCACTGTGATTTTAGAAGATGTAAATGATAACAGACCTCTTTTTAACAGTACCAATTACACATTTTACTTTGAAGAGGAGCAGAAAGCTGGGTCGTCTGTGGGCAAAGTAAGTGCTGTAGACAAAGACTTTGGACCCAATGGAGAAGTAAGGTATTCTTTTGAGATGGTGCAGCCAGATTTTGATCTGCATGCCATCACTGGGGAAATTACAAGTACCCATCAGTTTGACAGGGAGTCTCTCATGAGGCGGAGAGGGACTGCAGCATTTAGCTTTACAGTCATAGCAACGGATCAGGGCCTCCCTCATTCTCTCAAGGATCAGGCCACCGTTCATGTTTACATGAAGGATATAAATGATAATGCTCCCAAATTTTTAAAAGACTTCTACCAAGCTACAATATCAGAGACAGCAGCCAACCTGACACAGGTTTTGAGAGTGTCTGCCTCTGATGTTGATGAAGGTAATAATGGACTCATTCATTATTCTGTAATCAAAGGAAATGAAGAAAGACAGTTTGCTGTGGACAGTACTTCTGGTCAGGTAACACTGATTGGCAGGTTGGACTATGAGGCAACACCTGCCTATTCCCTTGTCATTCAAGCGGTAGATTCAGGGACAGTCTCCCTCAATTCAACCTGCACCCTACATATTGATGTTTTAGATGAAAATGACAATACTCCTTCTTTCCCTAAATCGACGCTGTTTGTTGATGTTTTGGAAAACATGAGAATTGGTGAACTTGTGTCCTCTGTTACTGCAACTGATTCCGATTCAGGTGACAACGCTGATTTACATTACAGCATCACTGGGACTAACAACCATGGAACTTTCAGTATTAGCCCAAACACTGGGAGTATTTTTTTGGCCAAAAAGTTGGACTTTGAAACACAGTCTTTGTATAAATTAAACATAACAGCAAAAGACCAAGGAAGGCCTCCTCGTTCATCGACGATGTCAGTGGTCATCCACGTGAGGGACTTCAATGACAATCCTCCCAGCTTCCCACCTGGAGATATTTTCAAGTCTATAGTTGAGAACATTCCCATCGGTACGTCTGTCATTTCGGTGACGGCACATGACCCAGACGCAGATATCAATGGGCAGCTGTCCTATGCAATCATTCAGCAGATGCCAAGAGGCAATCACTTCAGCATAGACGGGGTCAAAGGGACCATCTACACCAACGCCGAGATAGACCGGGAATTTGCTAACCTCTTTGAGTTAACCGTAAAAGCCAATGATCAAGCTGTGCCAATAGAAACCAGAAGGTATGCTTTGAAAAATGTGACCATCTTGGTCACAGACCTCAATGACAATGTCCCAATGTTCATCTCACAAAACGCCCTTGCTGCAGACCCCTCGGCTGTGATCGGTTCTGTCCTGACAACAATTCTGGCTGCCGACCCAGACGAAGGTGCCAATGGAGAGGTGGAATATGAGATCGTCAATGGGGACACGGACACCTTTATCGTGGATCGGTACAGTGGGGACTTGAGAGTGGCTTCTGCCCTGGTGCCCTCACAGCTGATGTACAACCTCATAGTCTCAGCGACAGACCTTGGCCCCGAGCGGAGGAAGTCCACCACTGAGCTGACTGTCATTCTGCAGGGCCTTGATGGCCCTGTGTTTACCCAGCCCAAATACATCACCATTTTGAAGGAAGGAGAACCCATTGGCACCAATGTCATATCAATAGAAGCAGCGAGCCCCAGAGGGTCTGAAGCCCCTGTGGAGTATTATATTGTCTCAGTTCGCTGTGAAGAAAAGACGGTTGGACGTCTCTTTACCATTGGACGACACACTGGCATGATTCAGACGGCAGCCATTCTGGACCGGGAGCAAGGAGCCTGCCTGTACCTGGTGGATGTTTACGCCATAGAGAAATCCTCGGCTTTCCCCAGGACACAGAGAGCGGAGGTAATGCTTTTGTGCCGTTTATTATTTGTTGATGTGCTTCTATGAAGATGGTCCTCTTTATGATTACTTTCCATAATTATTCACCCTAAGTTTTTGTTGCTAATTTCAGCACACGAAAATGTTCTGTCACCAAGACTAACAAAGCATTTCATACAAGGTGGTTTGAATTCTGGTTACAGATGACAAATGTTTTTTCACTTTATGGTTCTCTTCGCAGCAATCTCAGAGTGAGGACTAAGGAGAATCTTTAGTCATTTCAGAAGTAAATAAAACCTCTTAATCTAAGCTTAATCAATGAAGAGCCCAGCTGCCTTTCGGTTAGAAAGTCTGTGGGTGGGTGGCCAGTTCCAGCATTAAGGAATCCCCCTTCCAAACTGAAGAGCTTTGGTAGCACCCAGAAGGACTCCCTAGCTTCTGAGGCCAGTGGCCCTGGACCACGGAGTGACAGTTCATATCGGGATGGTATTAACTTTCGCATCCTCAGCAAGCCTGGCAGTTTGTAGACAGTGAGTCATTTGAATGTGCTGAGTCAAGCGTGGGGAGATTCCTGCCCTGGGCTGCCTTGCACTTCAGGCCTGGTTTCTGACTGAGGGCCGGCCTTCCTCCTTCCCTCTGCATCTAAAGCAAGTAGCACATTGCTTGTGATCAGAACTTGAGCATGGGATCAGAGCCTGAAGGCTATTTCTTGAGATGAAGCCACGTGGTTAGCACCCTGGTGTGTGTGGTTCTGCCCGCTGCTTGGTAAGAAATTGACATTTTAGAGCCTAAGCCGAGAAGATCTGAGCACGGCCTTCCCGGGGAGGTACGGGCTGCTGCTCGGCTGCACTGACTTAGTTTCTCCATTCAGCAACCGGCCAGCACTGTTGTTCTGGTAATAACTAGAATCCACACGGCTGCACTCTGGAAAGCTCTCCTTTGCTATTTCCTAGCTCTTTCTCCCCTTCTTGCTCCCCTTGAAGACATCCTGGTGTCTGTCACTCAGCCAAAAACACAAAATATCAAATGTGGTTTGTGATACTTGGCTGCCGCCCAAGCCCAACCTGCCGGCGACTGGAGGCTCTTGCATTGTTTTCTTGCATTCCTCTCTTTTGGGGGGAGGAGGGGGATTTTCCTCATTTTAAATGCTCATTTATTATCATTATTATCTGTTTGAATTCCCTGTGACTATTTATTTTATGATAGCTAGCTGTGTCTAAGCATATTTCTAGCTTGGAGGACATTAGACCCAGAGATATGATTCTTCATAGAGATACAGTTTTTACACATGTAATTCTAATGGGGTTCAACTGTATCTTGCATACATAGCCTTAAAAGGCTTTCTAGACAAATTATCTTTTTTTATCTCTTTATTTAAAAATATCTTAATTTAGGAGCTACTTGGTTTAGCTCAGGTCATGACATCAGGATTCATAAGTAGTTTCATTTTGATTTGTGGTTCTCTCTCTTCCAAACCCACCCCCCTTTCTTCTCTGTAATTATGTCTCTGATAGAGAAATTTGATGAGTTTAAACCAAAATACTTATTAGAGGCAGACAAATAAGGCATTCCAGACATTGGATGAATTAGTTAACTTATAAAGCAAATTATGTTATTAGATAGTGGTGTTTAATTCAGTGTACAACTTTTGCTTTGAACAATATGGAGAATAAGAAGACATTTTCATTATTATCATAGGCTTATTGTGCCTTGGTACTTGCTCAGCAGGTAGGCAAAGATCAACTAGCATAAATATTTTAAACACTGCTGCCTATGTTAATACATTTCATAGGCATAAATTAATATACTGAATAGACATGAAGACTAAAAATAATTGTCAGTGATTTTGTTAGGAACAGGGAATGATTTGCCTTTACATGTTTACTTCAAGTAACATCAATAACATTATCATTAATATTTACTGTTCTCTACATGTTTAAAAATCAGAGGAGAATTTAGTACGAGGATTTTTTAAATAAAAAATAATGTTTAAGGTATCTACCCTCTGTTGAAACCGTAAACCAAGTTTGAGTTCCCAAGCTCCAGTCACTCCTAAAATTAAAAGCAAATGTTTTTCTCCAAAAAATATTAAAAATTGTAGCTGCAAGCTAAAATTTCATGTTATTATTGGTCATATCTTTTCAAGTACATACAAAAAAGTGCTTTCTTTCCTTCTGCTCAATGGATTTACTGTGATTTTGCAAAAAAGAAGTTATAAATCACCTTTGGGTGTCAGAGGTGATATTTTAATTGTTTGTTTCCCAGTGAAACGTGGTTCAGTGCATTTTTAAAAATGTGTTCCTCCACACTGATAGGAATCTGGTTGCTTACTCAGGTTTCTGGCCAGAGTCCTAGCTGATCGCATTCCTCTGGCAAGCCAAGGGTCAGCAGGTAAAAAAACAGTTCAGCTTGCATCTTTTCCTTGCTCTGCTCTTGGGGTGGGGAGCTGAGAACGGCGACCCTGAGAGAGGGCCCTCTCAGCTGTTAAACACTTGGGCACATCTCTTCTGTTACCAAGAACTTCTAGAGGTTTGGTGTGATAAGAGTGTCTGAGAAGGGCGGTCTTGGGGTTACAGACAAAGGATGTATTATCTTTTTATTTTGTCTCTTTATATCCTCAGAAGAGTGCACACCATCTTGACTCGGTTAAAATAGATCCTATAAACTTTGAACCATTTTTTTCTAGGTTGCACAATGGACAGAGAAGTAGTGTTTCAGTAAACCCTGATTTTTAAATGTGTGTTACATAGGACCTGCAGCTCAGGGTCTTGGTGGGACCTCTCATGACGAAGGGCGTGGTTTTATGGATCTTTGTGATAGGAGAGGCTCCTGTATTGCCTGGCCTGTGGCGGGTACTCACTGAAGAGCTACGAGCAGAACATAGTTCGCAGCAGAGAAAAGCCGGGGCGAGGGAGGGCGTTAGGGAACTTGACCTGCTCCTTGACCTGACAGAACATAGCGATCACCCCTGCTGCACAAGGGAACGGAAGACTCAGAAAACTCAGAAAGGAAAAAGGAATTGAAGTGCGTGGTCGGATGTGGGTGCAGGTTATTGTTTAGTCGGAAGGCGATGTCTGAGCTGTCAGGTGTTCAAAGACTGGTTCTTAAGCTCTTCTCAGTCCCCCTTTGGGGTCCTAATATCTGTCCTAAGGAATGGTGTGTCTTACCTATGAAAATTTTTTTTTTTAAATTTGGTACTGGGAATTGAACCCAGAGGTACCTAACCACTGGGCCACACCTCCAGCTCTTTTTATATTTTACTTAGAGACAGGATCCCTCTAAGTTGCTCAGGGCCTGGTTAAGTTGCTGAGGCTGGCTTTGAACTCACAATCCTCCTGCCTCAGCCTCCAGAGCCACTGAGATTACAGGTGTGCACCCCCACCCCACCCCACCCCCACATGACACTTAACTATTTTTAACATTAAAACTAAGGGAAAATTAAAAATACACTAAGAATATAACATTTTAATTTTATTAAACAATATAATCTTTTCCAATTTACAAAATTGAAAAGAGTGTCATTATTTTACATGAAAAATCTCTAGCAGCTGGCTTTGTAAAGACAGATAGATTCTCAAATATTCTTGTTCAGCCTATTGCAATGCGTTGGTTTTTAAGTTAAAATACATAGGAAAAAACCCATGCTCACACGGACATGTTGAATTGTGTAATAGAGAAACACTTAGATTTGACATCCCTTTCAGACAATTATTGATGTTTTCGATGGTACACTAGACGTCAACAAGTCACAGTATCTTAAAACTTTCTTGTAACTTGTTATCAGCAAACTTTCCCTGGTCCGTTGCATGAAAACTCACTGCTGTCTCTTGCATCTGAAAGGCAAATTTACCTGTTCACAACTTAGAAATATCAGACATTTATTGTCTGGAAATTATTGGAGTGATAAGGAGTGCATCAGAAAAGACTATCTGAATTTGTTTTGAGGTGACAGACAGAACCACGTGTATTCATCAGCTGTGACATCATGCTTGAAGTGCCTACACGTGGTGGAATGGTCAAACCTGGCTAATGGATCAATGCCTTATGCAAACCTGGCTGTTATTTTGTGTTGAGAATTTATAATATCCACTTTGTTCACACCGATGGAGAATACCACGTCAGAATCCATAATCAGTCTTTACTGTGCGACAGGCTTCTTGGAACGTCTTCCTCCTGACTCTGATAATGTGCCTTTTGGACACAGCTGGCCATCTTCCCATCAACCACCCCAAACCCCTGGGACCACCGCTGTATTTTGACTTCAGTGAGATTAACATTTTTAGATTCTGTATGTGAGTGAGATGCGCACATAGGTTGGTGTTTCTCTGCCCGGTTTGTTTCACCTGAGACAGTGTTCCTCGGTCATGGCTGTTGTCACGAAGGGCAGAATGTCATTCTTGACGTCCACTGCATGTAGGTACACCTCACTTTCCTTGTCATTCACCCCTGGATGAACACTGAGGTTGATTTCATATTTTGGCTGTTGAGATCAATGCTGCAATGGACACAGAGGTTTAGATGTTTCTTCAACGTAGCAGTGTTGTGGGTTTGGGATATCTACCCAGCCACGGGATTGCTGGATCTTTTTGGTAGTTCTGTTTCTCCATGATGATTTCCATAGTGGCTCCACTCATTTACATTCTCACTGCTATAGGTTGGCTCTTAATTGTCCCCAAAGGCCCATCTGAAAGGTTTGGTCCCAAGAGTGGCAGAATTGGGAGGTGGTGGAAGCTTTAAGAGGTGGGGCTTAGCGGGAGGGATTTAGGAAATGAGGGTTTGCCTTTGCAGGAGATGGTGGGACCCAGGCCCCTTCCTTTTCCTCTCTCCCTGGCTTATCATGCAGGCAACTTTGCCAATGTTCCTGCCATAATGTTCCGCCTCACCACAGGCCCAAAGAAAGGATGGTCATGAACTGGAACCTCCAAAATCATAAGCCAAAATCAGCCCTCTGTCTTTATAAGTTGATTTCCTCAGGTGAGTGGTTACAGTGATGGAAAACTATCACTGTCCTTCACATCCTTGCCGGCACTTGTCTTGTCTTTGTGCTAGTGTTGACTGCACCTGGAGTGAGGTGATATTTCACTGCAGTTTTGATTTGCATTTCCCTGATTATCACTGATGTGAAACAGTTTTAATATACCTATTGACCCTTTGTGTCTTCTTTTGAGAAATATCTATTCAAGTTCTTTGTCCAGTTTTGAAATCCAGTTATTCCTTTTCTACTGGTGAGTCGATTGAGTTCCTTCTATATTTAGGCCATAACCCCTTCTCAAATGCATGTCTTACCAATGTGTTTCTTCTTCCATCCTGCAGGTTCTCACTCGCTGTGTTGATGGCTTCCTCTTCTGTCTAGGATCTTTTGTAGTTCGATGTACTCCTATCTGTCAGCTTTTGCTGGTATTGGCTGTGCTTTTGAGATCTCATTAAAAAACCATTGCCGAGACCCATGTGTTGAAGCATTTCCCTGCGTTTCCCCCAGCAGTCTCATGGCTTCGGGTCTTTAGTCCAGTGTGATTAATTTGTGTGCACTTTGGCGGAGGTCTGATTCCCTGTTCTGCACATGGAGATAGAGCTTTCCCAGCTCCACTCTCCTTTGTCCACGGGTGTTCTTGGCACCTTTGTTGAAAATCAACTGGTCGCAAATGTGCGGGTGATTCCTGGGCTCTCCGCTCTTTTCCCTTTGTCTCTGTGTCTTTTGTACGCCAGGACCATGCTATTTTGATCACAGAAAAGCCTTTAAGTATATTGACTCTCAACTTCATTGTGATGGTTGGAAGTTATTCAAAGTTTGAATTTCCTTGAAAGCTCAAATCTTACATTGGAAACACATATTGTCAGCTATGTTCCTTGAAGTGTCAGGCTCCCTTTGTTGATTTTAAAAAAATCATCACAACTGTTGTTCTTTAAAGTAGAAATGCAGGTCCAGGGGTAAAGTGCTGCCTGGCTGCAGAACTCCATCACCCCACTCCGCTTTGAGACCATCACGGCACCAATGTCCTGAGTTCTCTGTGCCTGTTTTGGTCCTTGTTATGCAGAATATTGGAAAGATATTGGTTTAATGTAAATAATAATTTCACTGTTTATTCAAGGAAGTTTATTTTTTTTCATTTTGTCAGTGAAACTTGTATAAGTTTTTTACTGTGAGTACCTGGCAGTAAAGAATACAATTACTGCTAAAATATTGTCAGCAGTAAAATACTGTTAGCTGCTGTTCTGACCTGTGCTAGGATCCCAGTGTCCCCCAGCCTCGCTGTGCACCTCTACTGTAAATGCTAGCACAGCAAGCAAGACGAGCATTGTTTCTGTTATTATGAAAACCATTGGACTTTCCAGGCCTCTGTAATTAAAAAAAAGCCACTAGAAATAATATATTAAAATTACATTTAAAGTATTGAATGGATGAACTATTATTCATTAAGAAGTAGAATGAGTTTTATAAATTGCATAATAAATTAATTTATTTCACAATGAAACTGTGAAGATTTCCAAGAGAAGCACTGGAGTCAGTTGTAAGGTCAGTACTGGATACAAAGCTAGGAAATGATTGTATTCCAGAGGGTTTAGAACTAGAGTTGTTCACCTTAAATTATTTGTCTGTATGTCCTCTATGTTGTGCTTCACCAGCAGCACTGTGAGTGTCATGGCTGGGTTTATAATAGTATCAGTAGTGATTATTGAGAATTGCCAGGTTTGGTCACTGGGCGAAGCAATAAGTGCTTTTTAAGGGATTTTATCATTTGAAATGTAAAATGTAAAACTACACTAATAATATCATTCCCATTTCTTGGTTGTGGAAATTGACACCCAGAAAATTTAAGTAACATAAATTCACATAGAAATAAAGATTGCGTCCAGACTTGGGTAACTCCAGAATTTTTATCTATAACTGTTCTGTTCTGTTCCATTCCATTCCATTCCATTCCATTCCATCCTATCCTATTCCATTCCATTCCATTCCATTCCATTCCATTCCATTCCATTCCATTCCATTCCATTCCATTCCATTCTGTTCCATTCCATTGCATTCCATTCCATTCAATTCCATTTCATCCCATGCCATCCTATCCCATTCTATTCATTCCATCCCATCCTATTCCATTCCATTCCATTCCATTCCATTCCATTCCCATTCCCATTCCATTCCATTCCATTCCTTTCCATTCCATCCTATTCCATTCCATCCCATTCCATCTCATCCCATCCCATCCCCTTCTATTCCATTCCAAGTCAAGGCCACTGTGGCTTCACTTAGGAGAAGTTCTTTACTCTTTCCACATGAGAACATATGTGAGCCTTTTAACAATCTTGTTTTCACTCCCTCTGCATTCTTAACTCTTTAGGAACTAGTACACTACACTGTGTGAGCCCGGGGAAAAAGAATTTTCCTGCCTCTCAAGGCCTCCAGCAGGTGTGGGGTTGCTGGGGTCAGCTGTGGAAGTGAGCCACGACCCCTGGAGGGGCCTAGCTGACCTGTTTCTGGTGAGGGAGGAGGTGGGAATGACCATGAAGCTGAGGACAGGTGAAAAGCAGGCTGCAGGTGGAGGGGGAGGGCCCCACCACCACAGCCCCGCCCCTGCGGAAGGTCCAGAGTTCCTTTCTGGATTCTCAGGGGCAGATCCTCCTCTGTCAAGGGGCAGTCATGGTTTTGGAGCAGATGAGGTGTGAATATTTTATTAGGGGGAGGAAACATTTAGAACTTCCTCTGCTTTGGAACTCCAGAGTGTTTTTCTAAAAAATGACCTGTGATCATTTTCTGATTTTGTTTTTCTCCATTTTAAAATCTATTGAACAAAACTCTGTGGATTGACAGGTCTTATGTTTTGAAGACACATGGGGCTGTGCATCTCATTCAGGATGTTGACGGTCACTATGCTCTTGATGTATACTTTAAATGAATCCTCAGGGCCTTGATTTGACCCTGCCACTTGGGGGATAGTTTCGTGGACAGAATTTGTCTTCCCAGGAGGGTACTGCTTCCTCCTTTTCCCTTTATTAAAACTTTAATCATTTAGTCCTTTATTGTTTATTTGATTTTGAGGCAACTGTGCTGGAAATGGTTTTGAACGGCACTTATGTGCTTAGACTTGTGAGGAATCAATTTTTCATGACATTGTCTGCACTGGCTGTTTGTCATCCATAGAATGAGAATCTACCCTGCATCCTCATTAGCGGTGAAGGACTGTTGTGTCTGTGGACTTGTGGGCCCTGGAGTGGCCTCTGTTCCAAGGATTAATAAGTCCAAGGCTTAGCTCTTCACAAGACCCATGCAATTTGGTCTCCTCAATTAGGAACTTGGAGTGGACACAGGAAGAGAGTAGCTGGAAGGTGACATTAGCTAAGATGGATGTAGATTTCCTTAAATTGTCCCAAATAGAGAACATGGTCAATATTCTCTAATGCTCTAAGTACCCGGTGACAAGAGTAGCCAGTGGTCATAGTATGTTAAATAAGGAGGAGAAAATATAGGAAATGCAGACCAGTAAAGCATTTTAAAAATCCTGTTGGACAAATGTGCTTTATGAAATGCACACATATAATTATATATTAACACATATGCACCCATGATAAAGACTGGTAGCCTCTCCGATGTTAGTATCCTGAGGCAAGACTGGACAACCGTGTCATGAAGACGAAACGGTCTAATTGGCAGATGATTTACTCATTTCATTTGATCAAGAATGGACTCTAGCAGCCAAGTCTTTTTCAGCTTCCAGATAAACATGTACCTAAGAAATAATTAGTGAGTAAAAAGTAGAAAGGAATTCAAGGTTTTGGGGAGATGTTGGGGAGCATTGAGGAGCACACTTGACCCAAGTCTGAGGCCCAGAGCTAGTGCATTTCATTCCCGAACTAAAGCTGCTTATGTTAAGGGTGATTCGCGCTTTCTGTCTTCTAGGACACTTAAAATTTTGCTAAATGAAAAGTTTTATATTTCTATATATTTTCATATGGTTGATTGAAGAAATATAGGATAAAATACAATTTCGTGATGACTAATGGGATTATTTTCCTACCAATCTTTATTTCAATTTGAATGAACAGACCTATAATCTGTCAGTTTTCCATTTTGATTTATCAAACCTGAGGCAGAAATATATTTCCATTCTTCCAGTTACTGACTCATTCTTCCCTTTTCAATAACGTTTTCTGAAGGTGTTGCTTGGACCTGCCTCTTCTCTTCTCCTCATCTCCAAAGCCATTCCCACCAGGTCCAGCTCCTGCCACACCCTAACCTTGTCCTTCCCAGGGCTGCTATGGGCACAGTGCTGGAGCCCAGGAGGCTGCTCAGCGCTCGCTGTGTTGATCGACAGGAGCCTTCCACCTATTGTTCTCTCATTTGTGCTAAATACTCTCCCCACTTGGCCTCCAGGTCATGGTCATCTGTGATTTTTATTCATTTTTTATTTCTTGGACCAATTCTTTCCCAGTTTCCCTTAGAAGAATCATTCCATATTCTCAAACTCTCAAGGTTGGAACATCTTTAGAATCAGCTCTTGGAATTATTTTCTTTTCAATCTCCACCCATTCCCTTGAGAATCCTAATCAATCTCCTGATGTTAAATAATAGATAACTCCAGAATTTCCTCTTCAGTTCAGAGATCTGTCCCGATTTCTGTATTCAGATGCCAAACACTTACTCATTGTTGGATTGGCTTCTCAAGGTATTTTAAATCCCTGCTTTCAAAGCCGAGTTCTTGATATCTCCCTAATCGCAACCGATCTCCAGCCGATTCCTTCTTAGTTGATGGAATTCCAGCCTTGGATTGTTCAGTACGAGCCTTCTAGCTTGTTTTCTCACCTGTGTGTAATCTGTCTGTTAATCTCATTGACTTGCTCTTCAAAATCCATTTAGAGATGGACCAGAAGACATCTTTGTCTTGGTCTCTGACATCCTTTCCCACTGCTCTCTTCCCCTGAGTCCTTGGTGAGTCCACGCTGGCTTCTTGCTGCCTGGCCATACTACGTCACCTTTGCCTTAGGGCTCCCTCTCTTGCCACCTCCCCTGGCCTCCATGCTCCTGGCATGGCTTCTGTCCCCTCTCCACATAGGCCTCATATTATTGCTTACTCCTCTGACCACCTGCTGGATCTCCTCTCCCTGCTGCAGCTCCCTGTTCCTCCAGCTTGAGACTCAGTGGCCTCCTTGCCAGCTTCTCCTCCTCTCCCTGAGCTGACTGGGGAATGTCTCTGGACTCAGTTCCTGAAAGGCCTATCTTATAGTCTATGCTATTCCACTGAGAAACAACCAACTTCATGGCTTTAATCACATGCACTATGTATAATCCATGTGATGGTGAACAGTCCAAGTTCCTCACCTGCATGGCGGGTTGTGGTCTTTCCATCCTTCTCCCCTAGAATGAAAGTCTCTGAGGCCAAACACGGTTACCTGCAGTGCTCAGATGTTGCTCAGGAGCCCAGCCCGCGGCCTGGAATATGGCTTTGGCTGACTGAAGGACCGGCTGAGCGAGCAGGACCGGTGTGCCTGCGTTTGCCTCGCCCTGCGGCTGGTCTCCCTGCACGGTGGGGGCGGGTGGGTCTTGAGATGAGTTCTTGCTCCAACCTGCGCATCTCATAGTCAGCGCTGCTCGGCGATCCTCCAGGCCCTAGGTGGCCACCTTCTCTGATGACTTCTGGCCTCCTGTCCCCCAGCTTTCTTGCAATAGCGGAGGCTGCCCCGGGTCTCTGCTGGCCGGGCACTTGGCAGGGTGGGGCGTGGGGACTGACCTCATGTCCCTCTTGTCTTCCCACCTGGTCCTCCCTCCTCCACTCTCCCTTTCCGTCTCCTTCCTTCTGTTTCCCCTTGGTCCTCAGCACAGCTCACATGTTCCTTCTTCAAGTTTTCATGGTCTGTCTTTCCTCTAAAACACACGTTACGTGCAAGGAGAGCCTGGTGCGCTTCTGCCGAGTGGCCAGCGCCTACAGCTGGAGGCCGATGCGGGAGTCATCATTCATCTCTCGGGCCACGTGTGTGGCGCTTCTTCTGGAATCCGCGAAGCCAGCTAATTGGCAAGGACTGGTTTTCCTAGATAAAATGAAAGTGGCTGATGACTTGACTCACCAAGAGTCTTGTGTCCCAGTCTCAGAAATGTGACGGTGTCTGTGAGATGCACTGGTACCTCCAATGCTTATTTTATAAATATTTTGGCATATACACACACACACACACCTACATGCATATACGTGTAAGTGTGTATACATGTATGTATTTATACATGTGACGTACGTCAAAGTGTGCCACACTATTATGATGTCCTTGCATTTCCTTAGAACCTAATTTAGCTCTAGAGGATAATTTTGAAAAATAGTAAAAATGTGAGTAAACTAGCAAGAATTGAGCACATAGAAACTTCTTAGAAATTTCTACCTTCAACGTTAATAAGTTGCCCTTCTTCTTTCAAATCTCCCACTCTGGTTTTTGTGGTTTGGGTCTGAGGTGTCCCCCGAAGCTCCTGTGTTAGCGCAGGTGTGTTTGGAGGTGAGGTGATTGGACTGTGCAGCTGGGACCTACTCAGTCCCCTAGTTGGAACTGGCTGGCTGGGTGGTACTGCAGGCAGGTGGAGCACGGCGGGAGGGGTGGGACCCTGGAAGGGTGCATCCTTCCAATGGCCCCTTCCTCCTCTCCTCTCCCTCCTGCTCTCTCCCTCTTTCCTTCTTCCTGACCCTGCCATGAACTGAGCAGCTTTCCTCTTCACGGCCTTCCCACCATGGTGTGCTGCCTCATCTTGGGCCCAGAACAATGGAGTTGGCCCGCTGTGGACTGAGACCTCTGTAATCATGAACCCCAAATGAACTTTCCCTCTTCTGAATTGTTCTTGTCTGGTATTTGGGTCACAGGGACAAAAATTAATACAGCTCTTGTGAACATTTAATGTCAGTAACACCAGCAAGCTTTATAAAGAGAAAGTAGGAAATGTGGCTGACTGAGGCCTGGTTGAGAGTATGCCTTTGATTAGGGAGAAGCTTGACTCAACTGGTATCACAGCTGCTCTCAGCATCTCATTTTCCTTCACTTGTAAAATGGGATGATAATACTTGTTTCATAGTTTCTTGTGATTTTTTTTAGATAGTATTTTAAACTATTCTTCCCTTTCCCCTCGAATGCAGAAAATAAGTAACATTAAAACACTTCCTATTTCTAAAGTGTTTTAGAGTACGTGCCCTCCCCACCCTCTGCCATTTCCTTAATCGGTCTGTAAGGAGGTGGGTCAGGCTTTTGTATCCATCCCACGGACAAGACTGCATGATCTCCGTGGTTCCAAGGCTGACCCGCATCCGGGAGTTCCCCACTTCAGCAAACAGGCTTCATGCTGAACCCCGCAGCCTAGCCTGTGATTACCTTCATGCTGTTTGTTCATCAATCATTTTATTGCCATTGACATTGATCAGCAACAGTTACAGTCCCTTGAGAGAAGTTATCGATGAATTGGGGAACCTGGTTGACAATCTTAGTGGCTCAGGAAACAGGAAAATGTGAATATTAGTGAAGTGAGTGTCTGGGTCTCTGGAAGTCCTACCTGTGATTTGGCTGGAGGACGCTCCTCTCTGTGCTCAGGTTGGCAGTGAAATGCTGACCACCCTGAGACCATGTGTGTTCATCTGGGAACCCAGGTCGAAATGTCCTTTGACTTTGGCTTCATGCAGTCCCCTTGGCTGAAGTGACAGTGTATGCTCATCAGATCAATAAAAAACTAGGCTTTTCTAAAATGGTTTTGCTTTTCACAAAACATGTAAATCCTGGCCACTTCCTGAATGAGGGTTTTCTCATTCATTTCCTGGAAAGAAAAATGGTTTATTATTTTATAAAATTTTCCAGATAAGCAAATAGAATGAGTGTCACATGCAGTTTTCTTCAAAAGCGGCTGCTTGGTCCTATGGTACCTGACCCTGTGTTCTTCAGTCAAAGCCACCACTACTTTTATATACTTGTATATCCACTTGATTCTGCAATGGATTCAAAGTGGATTATAAAACTACCTGTATAACAACTCGATCTCTAAGAAGTAAAAACAAGTGTCTTTAAAAATTAATCCCAGAATGTATAGATTTACAGTTAGAAACAGGCAGCTTGGAGAACTTGCTGAGTTTATGCTTAGCTTTCTAGAGGCCGAGCGGACAGAGAAACAAGATCGGACACAGAAGTCACTGTGCCTGAGCAGACACACAGATCGGAGAGGAAGCAGGAGATGAGCGGATTTTCTCAACCCAGGGACCAAGGTGAATTTGCCTCACAGATGCTCCAAAACAGAGTTTTAAAGCGGAGAGTGTCCCGATGACATCTACATAGTTCAGTGACAGATATTCAATGTCTCTTTATCACAATGCCTTTTAATGCTGATTTGTGCTAAATTACAAAAGTGCAGTTCTGGCAAATAATTTATTTGTGGCCAGGAAAAGCTCCCCCCTTGGTGGAGAGCCTTTGCGTAGATTTTTGCATGGTGTGATTGGCAGTCCACATGGGCGGCATGCTCCTCCTGGGTTTTCACCTCACAGGGGACCTGACCAGAGAGGTTCTCGGCAATGTGTTGCCTCCCCCATGAGGAGACCATGCCTTTCTTTTTCTTTTCATTTCGGTTTTGTTTTTTTTTTCAAGCTATACCACAGTTGGTTAAAGTACTTGGCACAAATCTCCAGCGATCTGCGGCTCAGATTGTTTCCGCTTCTTAGGAAATGGAAATAATTACGCTGTGAGATAACACACTGTACTCTTGAATGCTATTTTAAAGATGCGATTTTTTTCATGTATTAAAAGCAGAATAGTTGTCCCATGCACCCCTATGTTTCCTCTGGCACTGTCACTGCTGTGCTGAGCTGAGAAGGGTGACAGGGTGATGATGCAGCAGGCTGAGCTGGGACAAGGCGCTGGCCTGGAAGGGGAGGCTCAGGGGACAGGGCGCTGCCTAGAGGGGAGGCTCAAGGGACAGGGAGCTGCCTGGAAGGGGAGGCTCAGGGACAGGGAGCTGCCTGGAAGGGGAGGCTCAGGGGACAGGGCACTGCCTGGAAGGGGAGGCTCAGGGGACAGGGCACCGCCTGGAGGGGGAGGCTCAGGGACAGGGCACGGGCCTGGAAGGGAAGCTCAGGGACAGGGAGCTGCCTGGAAGGGGAGGCTCAGGGGACAGGGAGCCGCCTGGAAGGGGAGGCTCAGGGACAGGGCACAGCCTGGAGGGGGAGGCTCAGGGATAGGGAGCTGCCTGGAGGGGGAGGCTCAGGGATAGGGAGCTGCCTGGAGGGGGAGGCTCAGGGACAGGGAGCTGCCTGGCAGGGGAGACTCAGGGGACAGGAGCTGCCTGGAAGGGTAGGCTCAGGAGACAGGGCACTACCTGGAGAGGGAGGCTCAGGGACAGGGTGCTGCCTGAAGGGGGAGGCTCAGACTCATGTCTGGGCTGGTCATCTGCCACCTCATCTTCCAACTGGAACAAGGACCTCTGATTGGCCCCTTCCCTGACACTCTTAGTTGTGGAGTCACCCATCAGAATTCCTCAGACCTATCGTCCGTGCTGACTCCAGTCGTCAGCCCGGGGCTGCAGGCTGCTCTCTATCCTCAGGTCCCCGTCAGCATCCCCAGGGCACCCAAACCAACGTGGAATTTTAAATTGATTTTTGACTGTGTGACTGGGGCTTGGAGATGCCTCTCTGGCCCTCCTACTGCTCCTTCTACCCTCAGCTATACAGCTGCCAATATCCCAACCAGATGGCTGCCCCCAAATCCCCCTCTGCAAATCCTGGAGCCACCACAGCTATAACCTTTCTCTCCCAGGACATCATTTCTAAACCTTCATAAAATCCCAAGGAATTTACTTCCTGCCAGGCGTTGATGGCATTCAAACTCTGGGCACTGTGTGTCTTCAAATTAAAAAGGAAAAAAGTATCAAATATCATTGTCAGGGTTATTTTGAATTTACAACAGTTTTCAGATGTTTTTCTCAAAAGTTTTACTTAAAATAAGACATCTATTTTGTTTATCACTTTGATACTAATTTAAATTGTGATGATATTAAACTACCTAAAGGTGAATATGAAACAGTTCAGTTGCCAAATGTTACCTGAGTTGATTATATTGCTTCATTGTAGCATTTTTCCTCACCGGTAACTATACAACAGTCCTTTAATTGCTGCAAAAAATGGACCCATAGTCTGTTTTTTAAGATGTGAATTGCATCCTGCACTTAAAGAATGACAATCCTGATAGTACACGTGTGAGGTTGTGCAGGAAAGAGCAGCTGGAGCTCCAAAGGCATCTGAATATTTCATTAGCTTGCTTTTGTAGAAGAGGGGAGTCATCCAGCCATCCAGGTTGTAATTTGTTGCAAGTAGGTAATGGATCCTCAGCATGGAGAGTCTGGAGCCAGGCAGACCTATAGCGCCACTGGGCCTTGCTTTGCAGGACAGTGGAGGTAGTGGGAGTGACAGTGTGGGCAGGCTGGGGGCAACAGTGGCTCGAGTGCAGAGGGCTGGCCCTGACAGGTCCCTCCTCTCCTGTTCACTTCTCAGCGCTCTGAGTGGCAATGTGTCTACGCTAAGGTGAAAAATTTTTGTTGCTCAGCAACCAAGAGAAAATGCTTGAAGATAATTCACTTTAGTTTAAAACAAAATGGTGGCAGTTGGTGTTGGGAGGTGGGGTGGGGTGTCAGTGAGCAACAGCAATGTGAGCAGAAAGGTTTTCCAGCAGAGTGCATCAGACACGCCTAGCACCCCACGTTCAACAATTATCCCTTACACTGTTGCTTCTGAGTTTATCTCTGCTTTTTAGCTCAAATACTACTGGGGAAAATATAGCCTAAGTAAACGCATTCTGTTTAAGAATATAACTTAAAATGCACAGGGTCAACATTTGAAGAAATAAAATTATCATTTAAATTTTATTTTTTAAACTTTAATATTTCCTAAAGTTAATTTTTTCTCCTCATTAAAAATAGAGCAATAAGAACTTCAGTTTCTGTTATTCTTAGTATCGACTCCAGTGGTATACTGCATGGTGAAAGAGTAAAATAAACATAAATCTGAACGTCAGAATCATTTGTTCAAACCCTTTCATGCTCTGTGACCTTGAGGCAGAAGCAAAACTTCTCTGAGCCACAGTGCCTTGATCTGTAAAGAGAGAGGATTCCAACTCCTTATTAAGTGTTGCTCAGTGCATATAGCAGTGCAGATTCTCCTGGAAGACTGTTTGCTTTGCTCCTGTTGATGCTGCCTGCAGTCGCCTCTCCCTGTGTGGTCCAGAAGGCAATGATTAAAAACAATGTAAACAACTACTGCCCATGTAAATAGCTACTGTTCACGCAGGGATTGTGGTGACATTTCTAATGACACAACCTAGATGGGAATCAAAACCAAACATGAATTCTGCTTCCTTATTTTAAAGAAATTAAGGAGGTGCATTAAAATATCCTGATGGCAACCTTCATTATATGATATCAGAGGAAACATAATTTTAAATGACTATGAATAGTGAGATGAAAGACAAAACTAAGAACAGGAAGGTTATTGGCCAAGAAAGTAGTTTTGAAAGCATCACTTTTGCAAATATTTATTTAAGGAAAATTGCAGAATTCTTTTTTAAAAATTTTACCATAATGCAAAACTAGATGAGCATTTCCATTCATAGACTGTGTTTTGATGAAAATGTCAAATACTGAAGTCATTTCTAAAATATAGGCAGTCTGCCCGGGGAAAACAGTATAAGTGAAACCTTTATTGAAAGATGAGTGATTTGTCAGCAAATCTGTTGGAAGCGAGGCAGAACAAGCTCATGCTTTCAAAGATTTTTCTTTTAATTCAGGAGCATCTTTGGCATATTAAGAGAAGATGGATTTTCCAATAACCTAGAATCTGATCATTATCGCCATTACAAGGTTAGGAGTTCTAGTCAGAAGGATTATTTGGCGTGCCATGTGTTTCGCTTGCGATTTTCTGAGTCGGCCCCCTTCTCCATGTCCTGATGGAAGAGATGAGCTGCTTAGTGGTATTTGATGGGCTTGTTTGCATGTCAAGGCAATGTCATTAGGAAGAGGTCCCGTGCTGTGATCGCCATGGCAGAGCCAGAGGGATGGGAAGAGACTGCTGTTTGTGACTTCCAATGCCACGCCCTGTACTCTACGCTGTACAAATGCCATCTGAGGGCATCATCTCACCCGCTCTTCAAGGCAGGTGACGTGACAGTGTCACAGATGCAGCATCAGGGCCCAGACACGCTGAGCACATAGTAAATGGCAGAGCTGATGCTGAGGACGTTGGTTCCCACGTGCCTGACCTTCCTCCCGCACACCACCACTCTCCAGCTATTATGAACCTTTATCCATCAATGCAGTGGAAAGATGAAGATTAAAGGGAAAACAGATATAAAAGACAGCATTTGTTTGTTGACCTATATCATAACTACATCTTACTTTTTGTTTGAAGTGTAATGAATATTTACATTTTTAAACTAGGAACTCTAATCAAATAGTATTTTTTGAAAGAGTGGCTTCATGCTTTTAAAGTTTGAAAGAACTTGGCTTCAAAGAACATTGATGAATCATATTAAATAAACCATTAATTAATCACAGGAAACACAGAAGTTTTTATGTTCTGTGGGTTGTATTTATAATGAGCTGAACAAAACTAAACGTTAAATTAACTTTGAAAGAGACATCTCTGTCACTGATATACCTAAACATGTCTTCTAATTACTTAAAAATGAATGAATCAGATTCTGCTTTAGATAATGGCTCTTGGAGAAACATTATAGGGTGTTCCACTTAAAAACTGACAATTGATATAGATGCACTAATGGAAGAAGGGACAACAGGAGCCTACCCTTCATTTATGTGTCAAAACACTTACGTGGACACAACCAAATGTGCTTGTGTGGAAGGGGCTTTGGCGTAAGGGCCAGTGCATGTGGAATTTCCCTTGAGAGAGCAGAGCAGGTGAGCCAAAAAGAGATGGTTGAATTTTAACCCCGGGAATCTGGGAAGAGAAGTAAAACTCCTTTGGAGATGCTGTGGAATGCAGCAAGATCCGAGTCAAACACTCTTGGGGACAAACCACAGCTTTGAGAAAACTAAGGGAAGAGATTATCAGTGGATTCTTTGGTGAAATCTCTTTCACATAACTGTTTGAGATACAGGATAAAGAAATGCATCCACAACATTCATCCCAAATAAACAACTATTTCTCTCTTACATTCTTATTTAAGTAAATGCCAATTTTGTCTTTGATTAGCCTGGGTGGCAGGGATGCAGCCTGAAAACTCTGTAAGTGGAGCTCTGTCTCCTCATCTCTGCTCTGACCTAGAGGAGGGCAAGCTGGAGAGCCCTCTTGCAGAGGTTTGGGAGAGAATTCCACCTGCTGAGGATTCTTGTTACATTCTTAGCTTCAAGATGGATCAGCACCCTGTGTGCAGCTTTTCCCTGGATGTATGTGTGTATGCCTTTAAGGCGACAGCCAAGACCTTTGGTGTTAGAGGGGATAAGTACAAGGAGCGTGTCCTTATTTTTAAATTGTAAATAATTTATCTGCCTCTGTATCACCTTCCCATCCTCAGCTTTCATCCCAGTTTTCAACATGCCAGTCACAGGGCTGGTTCTCTGTAGGCTGGATCCACATCTTCAAGGGACAAGCACCACATAAACCATTACAGGAGGATCTAGAAGTGTCTCCAATTGATTAGAGTAACTGGCTTCACACACTTGAGATTATTTAGTCTACCTAAGCTTTTTGATTTTGTACTTAATGAGAGTTTGTCTGCTTATTTAAAATATTTGAAAAGGCACCATTGGTTTTTATACTGAGAAAATGCTGTCAATGACCCTGCCTGAATTCTCTCCCATTCCTGAAGTGTTGATGGGAAAACTCACTGTGTAGTGGGGAGGGATTGACTTGAACCTGGCCTTCTTGACCCTCCTGGCCCAGGGCCACCTGTCAATCCTATGCGCTTCCTTTTTCTCCCTGTTTGAACCCCAGTCCATCCTGTGCGGCTGCTGTCTGCCCTCGAGAGCTTCCTTTGCCCTGAGACGCCCCAATGCACGTGTATACTTAAATGACCTATTTGCACATCCTGCTCAGGAAATTTATTTTTCATCTGTCTCCAACACTATTTCCATCTATGGTAATAGTTATTAAATAATAATAAGTTATTAAATGACAATCATTATACACTAATAGCACCCCTAAAACAATAAAAGCTAGCATTCATTATGAGCAAATGGCTAGTTATACTATTTAATTCAAACCTCAAAATTATGCCATGAAATAGATATTGCTGCTATTACCATTTTTATAGATGATAAAGTAGAAGCTTAGGGAGGTGTTTTAGTCAGTTTTTTTTTTTTTTTTTTTTTTTTTTTTTTTACAACTGTGGCTAAAAGACCTGATGAGAGCAATTAGAGGAGGAAAAGTTTATTTGGGGCTCATGGTTCCAGAGGTCTCAGTCCATAGACGGCCGACTCCATTCCTCAGGGCATGAAGTGAGGCAGGACATCATGGCAGAAGAGTAGGGTTGAGAAAAGCAGGTCAGGACATGGCCATGAGGAAGCAGAGATAGATAGATAGATAGATAGATAGATAGATAGATAGATAGATAGATAGATAGAT
>JAJEJO010004212.1:102712-149251 GCA_020662805.1 Glaucomys volans
TTTTTTTTTTTTTTTTTTCAATTTTTTTTTTAGTTGTTCATGGACCTTTATTTTATTTTTATGTGGTGCTGAGAATCAAGCCCAGTGCCTCTTAATATATATAAATAGTGATCTTAATCATCTTATCCTAGACTTTTGGACACATTTTAAAATCTGTTTGAGTATTGACTCTCTCCTATAAGAAGTCACTGCTCAGGAATAGAAGTTAAACACCAAGGTCAGCCCTGCTCCGAGAGAACATGTGAGCAGGCACAGCTAAGGACAAAACAGCAAAACCTGTGTGCGAATATACAAGCGGCATATTGTCAGGTGTGCGAATCTGCAAGGGATTCCAAGTGAGGCGGGACCTGGGAGGGACACAAGTTGCATGGAAAGAGAGAGAAAGCATGAAACATTGTCTAAGGTAAATTCAAACCGGGGCCATGTACAATGAGGACCCAATAGTAATTGATCTGATTTCAGTGTCATATCCCATTGTAAGAGATGGATTGATAAAGATACGGTTTATTATGTGAGTTGCAGGAAGCCAGCAGGAATAATGGAGATTTTCTTACAGGGAAATTTGCCTTTTTTAAGTTGTGGGAACTTGCACTCGCTCAGGTATTCCACTAAAAGAAATGTCCCGATCAATATTGAATAGTGCTACAAATTTTGACAGAGGACATCCGAAAGTTATTGCATGGGGATTTTGAATCAGATTATCTGTATCATCAATGTCTGTTTTAAAATGTCGTATTCTTTCTTCCCCTTTCCTGGGGTGCATGGATCTCCCAACTTGCTTGAATAAAACTCAAAGGCAAATTTATTAAGTAAATTGTTCCACTTTCCTAAAGTAATCACAGGTACAGTGTGAGTAGATAAGACCAGGAGGCCCTGCTGCCATTTATTGCTCCTTGTGAACTTACTGAGGTAGAGATCATCCATTAGAGTCAAAATTTTCATTGGCCAGAAAATTCTAGAGCATACCCCAAGCACTAGTCCCCAGCTCTGGAATGCCTGTGCTCCTGTTGTGTTGGGTGTCCACGCTGATGGACATTAGTACCTTCCTTCTCAATTCCACATTTATAGTTACTTAAATTTCAAACGGTAAGCCCCACCTGTGTGACCTCTGTCCTGCACATGGCAATGACCTATAAATGCTAAAAGAATCACTACAAGGAAGCCCTATGCATAAGTGAAAAAAAAAATTTTTTTTTTGTTCCATTACAGTTGTTACTTTTAAATTATCAGTTTCTTTTACCTTTAAAAGGCGCATACATATTTAGGTCATAATGTGAATGGCTAATAAAATAAAGGCTATTCTTTACGTGAATTCCCATAGTGGACACTTTGTTTTCCGAAAGTGGCCAACAAGTCTCTGAAACTGGTAAACTGAGTCAATCCTCAGGTGCCTCCTGCAGGAAACAGTGAATGAGGCAGATCATCTTCCTGCTTGATTACTGCAATGTCATTTTTTGCATTGGAACAGAATGGGGGGAAATAATCTGATCAAGAAAAGATTGGAGGGCTAAGGTGCTAAGTTTGCAGTTTCTGGTTTTGGTCTGAGACTCTGTATTTGAAATGTCACCCGTGTGTGTGTGTGCTCCCCTCCTTAACTTCTGCTTAAGGTTCAGGAAATGTCTAAGGGCTTCCTAAGAACCATTGTTGAAAAGACAGAGGGAGTGATGGTAATACATATTATTTCCTTTGATTTTTCCTGGGATTCTGCCGCTGTTGCTGTTATTACTGTTCAAACCCAGCTAATATTAATCACTACTTTTAGTAGCACTTACAGATTTTCCTCCTCCTAAGTACTGTTCCCTCGTGCACTATGATTTGCATTTGCTTGTTGGAATTTCTTTTGGCTTCTATTTCAGTTAGAGTGCACTTAGAGTTTTGAAGGGTTATAGTTTATTTAACAGCATATTTGCTGTAAGTGGAGTTACAGATTTATCCTTAAAATGACCCATCATGTACATTTTAAGCAACTCTATGCACATTAGGGCTTTGAATCTTAACCAGGTAGATTTTTCCCAGCTGCCTCGCTGGAGATCACCATATTCAATGTCACAGTTCAGTGGAGCAGTCCTTATCTGCATGAGATCAATCTTTTGGAGAGGGCAGTGAACGTTTTCTTATTTAATTTGCTTTCAACAAGCCCCCCCTCCACCAGCTTTAAAAAAAACTTAAGTAATTCGTTTAGTAGGTCATTAGACTTTGAGAGTTATTCACTTTGTAAGCTCAAACACTAAAACTCTGTGTCTTTTAACTCTGATTAGTGACACTTTAATAAAGTCATTTGAAGTTCAGTGGACTGAATTTTCTAACTTTTCTGATGTTTCTATGGTCACAGCGAAGCAACCTGTATTGAAGCTTGCATGCAATCTTTTAAATGCAAATCTGGGAAAGCCCTGGGTAATTTTGTGTATCTGACTTCAACACCAACTGCAAAATGGGAGGAATTAAAATGAAAGTGGCAGCAATGTCTTCCTTCCTTTTTGTTTGTCAAGTTGTGCTGCAGTCAGGGACAGGAAAAAGAGAAGTTGTCACTTGACAAAACTTGGGTTCTTGAGGATAAAAATTTGTCTGATAAAAACTTTTACAGCGATCCTATTTTTTTCTCCACAAGCTAATGAGGATAAAACCTCATTTTCTTCCACATGATTAGTTAATAAGGTAATTCAAACTACTGAATGGAAAATTTCTTAGAGACAGACCCTTGAATTTTTTTTTTTTTTTTTTTTTGGATAAAGTAGAGGAAGGGAATGTGCAGTGAGCTGTAACTCAATCACACGCGGGGCACCCGCTTTGGAGAAATTAATGTATTTTTTGTTGCGTTGCGACTCCAGTGAACATTTACAACACGTGAGAAGGGAAAGGATGAAAAATTATGGTTGTCTTTTGGTTCACAAGAAGCCAAGGAGGCAGGTCATTGACTTGATTTTCATGGGAAGCCTGACTCCAGCTTGCTCGCATGTTCTGGGCCGAGCAACCTGGTATTGACAGCCAGGCTGGGGAGGGGACGCGCCTCAGCATTGTCCATGGTTTGTTGAGGAAACACAAGGGAGACTCACAACAAAGTGTGAATGGAACAGTGGTCCTGTGTCCCTAGGCTGACTGACTGATCCTCTCTGGTGCTTCACCAAAGTGCTCCCCTTTTCTCTGAGTGAGGGCAGCAAGGCAAACATTTAAGATATAATTCAGTGACTTGCATTAATGCCACTTGAAAGGGATCGGGTGGGAGGAATGAACTGCGAAAGCTTTAGAAAAGCAGGAGCCTGAACTGTGGGCGCTGTGCTCGCAAGTGAATTCATGGGTCCCTTTCCCAAACCAAGTGCCTTCAGTAGCCTTGCACACTTTTTGCTCTTCCAAATCTTAATAAATTTGGATGTTTGTATTATGCATTCAGCCACATAGATCAGCATGGATGAGCATTTAGTTACTGCCTTTTGGAACTTCAGAAGGCATTTTTTTCTTTTATGTCAATTTAGTTAATCCATGGATATTATCTGTGGATTAATTTTTTGGAAACTCAACGGTGATGATATAGGCAGAATCCAATAATATCAATATAGTCACAAGGGAATTAATAAACACTTGTGTTTAATGAGTGAGGACATCAATAAATCATGACACGGTAAAGGAGAACCCAGCGACTAACAATGAATGTAAAGCTTGGTTGCATTCTTAATGAGTAATAGAGCAATTGGGGAAATGATGAAAATGAATAATTATTTTTAATTTAGCAGGCTTCTGAAAACTGATAAAAGAACAAAAGCATTCTTTGAATTTTTTAAAATTAATTGTACTTTTTAATCAATGTGATATTTGTACATATTTATGAGGTATGATGAGATGTTTTGATTCATGCATCCATTGGGTAATGATCAAATCGGGTCATTAGCATGTCCATCACCTTAAGCTTTTATCATTTCCTTATGAAGAGTACCAATTTCTCTTTTATTAAGTTTTCCTTGTGTGATATCTGATGAGGATCACTGATAAGAAATTCTTTACTTTGGGCTCTTATACCTATAATTAATGATTATCAAGCATAGGCACATATTACCAATCATATGTTTATATAGACTATATATTATAATATACATAATATACTATATATACATATATTTATATACTTCAATACTAAGATACATATTACATAGAGAAAGATAAAGACATCTAGGTAGAAAGGCCAACCAATAGTGGTGTTAATTAAAAAGATAAAAGAAGAAAGAAAAATCAATATAGTAACATTTATAGCTCTTTTTTAGAAATGAATATCAATATACTTCTAATGGGAAAATTATTTCCTAGAATTCACTCTCTTCTACCAGTAATGGACACTTGACTACTGACAATGAAACAAAAATGTCCATTTTAGAAAAGAAATATTAATTTGTATGTTTAAATATGTATGTGATATATCGTTTACATATTATATATTTAATTTATAGTATAAATAGAAATCTTGAATAAATATTATTAATAATTTATTAGTAAATTATAATTTGTAAGAATATTCACTTTGTTGTATTTCCTTTGAGAAATAATTGCTCATCATACTAAAATTAATGTGATTTTCAAAGTTCTGAGATGTTTTTAGTATACCATTTCTAAAATATTGCTTTTAGAAAAGGTTCAAGACTTCATAATTGTACTTCTGGGTTATATGACTGAAAATTAATTGACTTGGATTTAGCTATATAACCAATTTACTGAGTAAT
The DNA here is from genome assembly GCA_020662805.1 of Glaucomys volans. Taxonomy (NCBI): domain Eukaryota; kingdom Metazoa; phylum Chordata; class Mammalia; order Rodentia; family Sciuridae; genus Glaucomys; species Glaucomys volans. Next base: position 107,419 of record JAJEJO010004212.1, read on the forward strand.
TTTAATCATATTTTCTCATTTTTAAGAGTTAGCAGTTTTATTATAAAAATCATACTGAGGCTGACTATTTGGGATGCCTAGAGTTGGGAAAAATTATGACACCACAAGTTTAAATGATCTAGAAAAATCGTAGGTCTTAGAATCAGTGACCCCAAATTTTAAGCATGGCTCATTCCCTGACATTGCTCCGTGATGATGAAAAAATTCCTAAATGTTCATGAATCTCAGTTTCTTGATCCAAAAAACAATGATGCTGAGACCTACTTTATTTTGTTACTTTGTGTTCTAATTAGTTAATAAAGAGACCTAATTAATAATTTTTATATTGCAAGCAAATAACAGTTAAGGAAAAAGGTGCTTATCACATAAATTGGAATGTATCCTTTGCTATATTAAATGTCTGAATTAATAAACAACTTCAAAGTCTAGGAAACATTGCAAGAAAGTAGAAAGAGCCCACATCTGCAGTACCTATGAGGCGCTTTACCTAGAGCGTGCACTTCGGGAAGGTGATAGATTCCCCTGGTCCTACTCCTCACTGCGTCCCCATGGCCAAGCCCACTCCCTGACTCAGGGAGCAATCAGGGATGATTGACAGAAAAAATGTACCAACATCATGTGATTGGAATGGAGAAAATTAATGTGAAAACCTTATTCTTATGGTACACTGGGAGGGCCACTTTTTATTGCATGGATATATAACGTAATAATCCTGGTGAATACAAAAGACCTCATATTCAAACATGGAACCATGTAATGCGTTCCCTGTGGACAATCTCAGCCATGTTGATCATGCTCTATTTTACCTGGGATAAAAGCAGGCATTTTTATCCTATAAGAGTGGGCTGAGTTTATTATGAAATTAAGTATAGGATAATTTATATTAATGTTATCACATCTCAGAGAAAATTACAAGTGTATTTTATGATGCTAAGGAATACAGAGCAATCTATGGGTTATATGTAAAAATCCCTTGAACTTGGCAGTTTTTTTCCAAAAATTAAAAAAAAAAAACCACAAATATTAAATTAAATAAATCATCACGTAGGGCATAAATAATCTAAGCATTGGAAATAGTGTATATGGTTTGGTTGCTACAATTAGCAAGAATTCTAAAAAGGGAATATAAATTATCAGGAGCTTGGGGTAAAATATTATAATACGAATATAAAAATTTGGACTCAATTCTAGGGAAGAAATTATAAAAGGCATCTTCATTAAACTTTATAAAATGACTAAGCTATACATTAATTGCATGGCTTGTGAATTTCCAAGTATATTAAAAATAGTATGTAGAAAAGGATACATTTAGGAAAAGTAAGATAATATGACTTATTCTATATTAACATGTTAGGAGTTAAATTTATACCAGTATCACAAGAGATGATATGGGTTGCAAGTTCAAGTTTGAGGGTTTTATATTAGTTGGTGAATGGCTTTCATTCCCTTCCAAAAGGCTCTATGCATTCAGAGAGGGAATATTGAATCTAATGAACCTCTGGATCTTAAATTCTTGCATTTTGAAGTTGAGTTCATTGCCATTACGGTAACTTAAGTAGGCGCTTAGAATAATTCACATAGTATATGCCTTGCATGCAATTATGTGTATATAATATATATATATATATATATATACATATTCAGTTTAACATATTAAGGCCATACAATTTGGAATTTAATAATGAATTTATTTATAATATTATCATTTGCTTGACATTCATATTGTTATATAAGTTAGATTCCAAATTACATCAAGATGAACAAAGGCTCATTTCAGAAATTAAAATAAAAACATTAAGTTTTACAATGACTAAAGACCATAAAAACTAATTAAAAAGTAATTTAATACAATTCAAAGTGCTTCTATTGGGTCCCAAATTCAATGTGAAATTTTAGATGCACATATTGAATTTACAAGTACTGACTACATTAAATTTATTTTGCAACTATTGTCTGACTTTCATATGAGGATCCATTAATTTCAATTAAAGTTGGGTTCCATAAATTTCTAGTCAATGGAACCTGATTACTTGATGCATAATGAAAGTGTACATTTCATATAATGAGTGAATAATTTATAGGATTTTTCTTGAGAAGGGCAGTTTTTTGCAGGAACACAAAGGGAACAGTGCATTTCGATTCCAACAGTTCACTCACTTTAGAGCCAACTGAATGCAGAAGTAGCTGGGTTGTGTTTATCTTTGGTCACAGTCAGTGTTTCTTTCTTTCTCCCAACAAGATGAGAGATTTGAAGCTTTTTCTGTGCTTGGACCATGTCAATTAAAAAACGTGAAAAAAACATAGATTTGGGGTTGGTGTTATTTTATCTTCATTCTCCAAGTACTAAAATCAAACTTCCTTTCGATGACTTTAGAAGTCCTGTTCTATAATGCTGATTTTAACAAAAAGAAAGAAAGAAAGAAAAAAAAAAAGGCAGTTTCAATGACTTAGCTTCTTGTGTACAACAGAAAGAATCCAGTTTGGTCTTTGTAATGCGTGAAAGGCCAGGAAGGAAGTGTGTGTTGTATCCCCTGTTCTGAGTTGGTAGTTTTTGCTTTTGTTTACTGTGTTTCTCATTCAGTCCGAATGTTCCTATCTATAACAAGCTTTGGAGAAGCACCTTTGTCCCCAGAGCAGGCCTCCAGGAAGCTTGGATCCTTGCATGTTAGGAGAAATGGGTACTGGCTGTCATCCACAGGAAAACAGAACAACTTTGCAGAGCTCCTGCTGGTTTCCTTGAAAGTCCTCCCTCCGGGGCACTGCAGCAAGCCACTAATGTTACCAGGGACAGGCAGGAAGCAGAGAGGCTTTCCAGGTGTCTATTCATCCTTGCCAGTTAGATGGGCCATGAACCTTGGAGGATGCCTGGTCCTTAAGACAGGGTGGTTGATCATCCTTCCCACTCGGGCAATCTGGAGAGAGGGAACCTTCAGTTATTATTATTATTGGATTAGAGACATCAGGATGTTCACTCAGGTCACTCACTCAATAGAAGATTCCAGACTACAGCCTCCCATCACTAGGCAGCCAACCGGATCCTGCACTTAGTGGTCCTCTCACTTGGTTCATTGGTTGGGTTGCATTAAACCTTAGTTTTGGTTTTAAAAGTTCTGTTTTGCCTCCTCTTTGTTTAATTAAGTTGCATTCAAAGACAATGTATCAGATGAATTTCTGATTTTTGGATTCAAATATGTATGAACATAAATTTTGACGCCACTAATTTGGAATTAAAATGTGCGGAAGAAACACTGGAACCATCATGGATACTATAACTACTTTAAAACTATTTAACATTCCATTTTCATTAAGATTTTTGTCACTGTGCACTTTTATGTTCAGGTTTACAGCTTTTAGTTCCAGAAGTACTAGACATAAGTACATTGGCAAAACAGTTTCCCATTTTTGAGAAACCATGAATAGTGCCACACATTTTCTGTTATTTTCTTCTTTCATTAAGAACTAACTTTTGCCAAGTTGCCTTATTCCTATCAGCCTGTCTGCAATACTATGAATCTTCACATGTCTATCTTTCTCTGGAATAAACTGGTTTCATTTTATGTGCAAGAGTTCTTATTCTTACCACAAGATTTTTAGCTGCTTCAAATGATAACTTGGTCCTGTTTACAGAAATGAATTGCCAGTGAAGTTAGGAACTATATACCTAGTGAGTGACAAGACAGAACTTTGCTGCATCCTTTTTTAGACTTTGTCCATGAAACTCAGAACTATTGAAACACATGCCCATCTACCTTTGACCAATGTCTACACTTTTGCTTTCAGAATTCTTCCTACCTTGAAATCTTCTTTATCCTAAGATATCCTAAGAATCCTAAGGATTCTTCAGAGTTATTCAGAATTCCCCCACTTGTTACAAAATTCTAGATGATTGCAGCTCAGGAAGACCTTGGTTTTGAGGGCTATTCCTTGTTAGGCACAAGTTAATGCAACGATTCACATCATTTCAGAAAGGGAACTGCTATGGCATTTTAACAAGGAAACAAATATACTACCTTTCAGCTTTATTATAATATTGCTCTTATTCCAATGAATGCTTTTTAAATAGAGGTATTTAGATTGTTGTATGTAGAAGTTGCTTTACTTTTTGTGAATTGTTCCTCCTATAGGGTAGTAATTATAAAGAATGTCAGGCATTGGGTTTCTGTTCTTAAAGTGAATGTATCTAGGTGATTAGCTGCAGGGCAGATGAAGCATTCAGGAAGCATTTTTGATCATCTTCTGCAGTGATTTCACATGAGAATGAAAGAGGCCTCCAGGGCCAGCGATGCTGTCACTGGTACCTTTGCTCTCTTCACCATTGCACCCAGAGCAGCTCAGGTTCAACTGTTTTAAATGATCTCTTCCATCTAACCATAGTTCATTGTTCATGACTGAACATGCTTGGATGGAATAGGCGATCCCTAAGTGTTTTGTCTGAAATGTGCAGCATGTGGGTGCAGCAGATTCGGGGAGCATATCTCCTGTACTTGGCTGAAAGTTTTTGTCAACTGTTACCTTTTAAGCCTATCAGCACCTTCAAGTACTCCAGCTTTTCACATTGTAGTAAACATGTTTTAAAAATGCGATTGGTGCGTCCCTGGCGTCAGAGTAGTGCTTCAGCTCACTTCCCCGTGTGGACAGCGGAGTGGGGCACTTGCCCTTGAGCGCAGCCTGACCTCTTTTGTAGGGCCATCACATTTGCCCTCTGAAATGGCACTGGGGCTCCCCGGTGCTGCTCCAACTCACTGCCACCTGGGTGCTGAAGGGACAAAGCCAACAACAATTTTCTCAGCCATGAGACTACATTAAACTCGCTTGGATGCAGTGGTGGGATTAGCAAAATGATTCATTTCCATATTGCCCTGTCCCCCGCGAGTGTCTTACACATAACATGCCCTCAACGAGTGTGTTTTTAATTCAGAATTAGCCATTTTCTGTATGGTAATGTGAAAATATGATTTTACTCTAATTTGAAATGTTTTCAAATCCTTCTGAAATTGTAGAAGGATGCAAATTTTGGAAGAACTCAAAGGGTACATTCTTAACTACTCATAAAGAGTCTACATGAACCAAACTGGATCTTATTTTTCAATAAATGTTCAGTTCTATAGAAAGTTTGGCATTCTGTCAGAACAGCATTTTTATTCAAGCAGTTTTAGAATAATTTAAAATGAAAACCATCCAGCATTTACTGATGGTAGTCTACAGGAGTTTCACCAAAATATTACAAACAAAGAAACCATTCATTGCCTGCTTGTCCACTGACTCTCCATCTTTACATTGTTCAGGAACATGATGCAAATTAAAATTTTCTTTATTTTCTCCCTAGTTAAAAATTGTGATCCAAATTGAAACTGACCCAGAAGAAAGATAATTATGGTTTAAAGCAAGTTCTTTTCATAAGGTATTTGCTGTTCTTTGTCAATCTGTTAGTTGGATTTAAGCCTTGATATTACATTTAAAAATGGAAATTAATATTTTTCTTTAGAATAAAGGAATCCCATAAAGGATCTCATAATTATGGAAAGTCTCAGTGCTCTTATTGTATAATAAAGAAGGTCTGTTCATTCTATAATACGACCAACATACATCTTTACTTTATTAAAAATGAACATTCATAGCATTTTGCTATTTAGAGTAAAATACTTAGTTACTGAAAAATTCCAAACAAAGACTATGTAAAATATGCTTTGCTTGAACTCTGGTATAGAATTTGCAAAGCCACAGTTATAAAATTGACCCAATGGTTTCAGAAACTTTTAGAATCAGTCATCTGTTCTTCAGGCTGAATTCAGTTTTAATCCTCAGAGGCAGATAGAGATCTGGTGCTCTTATTAAATGATTTTTCACAAATGAATACAATTTACAAGATTAAAAGTAAATACTAAAAATACACTATTTTAAAGGAAATCAAAGTCCTTGTCTATGTTTCAGTGATAAAGGTGGGAAATTATATTTCAGTTTAGAATAGTTTAGAAAAAAAATCCCATAGATTATTATTACTAAAGTGGTTATAAGATTTTGTCACAGATTTTCATAGGTAATGAATGGAAAAACGAATTATCAGGTTTCCCTAATCAGATGGAAAATTTATATTATGAGGGATTTGTTAATAGTGAACATTTTTATTTGTGATGCTCAACCTGGGATTTATTTACACGTGGATATGCATTTGATTCAAATGCAGAAAGGAATAGCTGAGAGGCTTCAGCACAAGGGGCAGTAGAGTCAACTTGGACGACTCTGCATGCAGACTCATTTTATTGTTTGCCCAGAAGTGAATTGCAATTATTTCTTTGGTGACGGAATATGCGCAAATTAACAGTCGCTTTTCTTATTTAATGTGTGACTATAGTGTACAGGAGGTAGCAAAGGAGAATACCAGGCCACCTTGCATAGTGATGGAGCTCACCCTGCTCAGGTCCAGCAAAGCTCTTCAGTGAAAGAAATTAAATGTAGTTTGATAGGTCACAAACTGTAGTTTAGAAATTGTGTTGAACCTCAAATTCAATAGGAAAATCTGTGTGGCAATTTTTTTTTTTTTTTTTTTAGAACCAGGGATTGAACTCAGGGACCCTCGGCCACTGAGCCACATCCCCAGTCCTATTTTGTATTTTATTTAGAGACAGGGTCTCACTGAGTTGCTTAGGGCCTAGATAAGTTGCTGAGGCTGGCTTTGAACTCGCGATCCTCCTGACTCAGCCTCCCAAGTCGCTTGGATTACAGGCGTGCGCCACCACGCCCGGCTGTGTGGCAATTTTAAAAAGAAGAAAAGATTGGTGAAAAGGAGAATAGTTAAGAAGCCAAGATGAGCTTATTGAAGAAGCTGGTTGGAGCTCGGCTGTGGAGGAAAGTGCATCCAGAAGCTTGGAGCTTCTCTGGAGCAGAGCCCAGAGCCAGCACTGGATCCCGATGGAGGTATTCTCTGTGGGGCACCTGGGACGGTGGCTGAGACTTCCTGAATTTTAGGAATGTGGGAGAAAATCGTAATCGTCTAGCTTTGAACATTTATATTATGGGAGCCTTGTTTTGATACACGTTTTTTCATTTAGATTTGAACATAATTTACTGTAGCCTCTACTTATTAACATCCGGCATGCTTCACTTTTCCCAGATCATTCCCAGTGTGTCATCAACTACATGTATTTTTTAGTCCATTTGGTTTTGTAGAACCTTCTTACAGTGTATCGATAATGCATAAGAAAGTTAAGGACATTTTAAAAAAAAATATTCATTTCTAAGCAAATCATTTATAAATGCACTTAACTTCCTACAGTACTGAAATATTTGCTTTTTACAGAAAAATTGAATTATTTCAAAGATGTCTTTTAGAGTTGGCTAGTCATAACAGAAAGTTTGGAGGGTGCCCTTGGGAAATCGATACGCGCTACACATTTTAACACAAGGGCAAGTTCCTCCAATCCTTCTCCTAGAATGCATTCCAAATGCAATCGCAAAAATAAATCATAGAGATTTTGATCCTAGAGTTGTGGTGATATGATGGGAAAAAAATCACAAACTTGTTTAAATCTCAGATCTTTTGACCAGCTTTATGCTCTTCATCAAGTTAGTTAATTTTTGTGTATTTCATTTTCTTATCTGTGAATGGAAAAAAATTGTTTTTCAGGTTTTTTTTCCAAGATGCAAGGGTATAATTTGTGTATTGCAATATGCTATTAAGGCTACAGCTAGAATACTTTACATCTTCATTTGTTACTGGTGATGCGAAGATGGCAGCTCAAACTCTTTTTCCTCTGCTAATCATTAGATTCAATCTAATTGGAGCAAAAAGTGCTTCATGGAAAGGAATGCATACATATATTAATTCATCCTGTCTTTGTCTGTCTGCCTGTCCATCCATGTGTTCCTTCATGAATGTCAGCCATGGTGATCCAGCAACGTTAAGGGCTCCTCTTGCTCAGGGCCACTGGAAATCCGCAGACACTGACCCATGAAGCCCAGGGTCCTCTGGGCAGGGCCGCGTAGTCAGCGGTGCGCTCCGTCACAGCTGCACGCCTTGATTGGCATAATGACGTCCTCTGAGCTGCAGCCCCGCTGTGTGGACATGTTTCGTTTTCTGTCAGCAGTGGGCTGAACAGACCCCGAGTGGGAGGCTGATAAAAGCAGCCCCTTCTTCATGCATCACCCTGGACGATTTCAAAGGCAAGAGAAGCATCTGTGACAGTGTTCACACGAGCCACTGGGGTGGTCTCATCTTTGTAGTCTAACAATAATAGTGCACCCCGGCCCGCAGTCCGCAGCTGGAGGAGAGCAGCGCCGCCTGAGCTAGGCATTCTTACTCCTTGACGTGTCTTAAAATCGCATCTGCGATCAAGGAAACAGCATCCTTCCCTCGCTGGGGAATTTCTCTTCAAAGTACTTGCAGAGAAGTAGTCTTTATAGATTTATTGCATGTCTGAATCGATATTTATTTCATACAGTGACTTGAACTAATATGTAACAGCTTGGTATTTACTTAAGCCATCTGAGGGGTTCCTTCCCCCTAGCCACAGAAATGTTCAAAGAGGTCTTCTACACATGCCGTAGACCATTGTGGTAATAATACTCTGCTCTCCAAGTTAGCCTAGGTATGTTTGTTCCTATTTGTGGGTCAAGAGCCTTGTTTATGTATTCTAAGTGTCCTATGTAAATGTTATTTTACAAAGTGACTTTATAATACAGGTGACATGACCAGATATTAGTAGCAAGATGTAGTTGAGTTCCAAGATATAATTGAATCTAATACAATGAATATCTGATGAATGTTATGTAGATAGACATGCATAGCAGTAGATGTGCTTATCTATATAGAGGTATAACACAATATAATAAATATATAATAATATAATACATATCATAGATGTCAGTGTATCAGTAGATATGGACTATAAACGGATCATGGGACATTGCACTAAAACTCTAGTAGTTCAATGTTAAACACTCATGAGTTTAAAAATGTGAAAATGACATTCCTTGAGGGAGTGACTATTTCTGCTATTCTGTTTTACAATATCATCATAGCTTCTTCAACAGCTCCAATTACCTGTTTTCATACAAAACATATAGTAATAATAAATGCATGAAATAAAAGTGAATGCGCCTTATACTGTCTACAAAGTACAATATAGAGCAGGTTTTGCATGAATGAAATCCATCACCCATGTGCTTGGCTCTAATAAAGTCTGGGTTTCTGAGAACTTTAAACAAAAGGAAGCATTAAGACCATCTCACAGGTCATGGGAGATCAGAGTCCAATGCCAAATTTGTTTCTAGTGAATAAATATGTCTGGAAAAGCTATGGTGAATTTAGGCAGATGTATATTTTCTTGATCTGTAAGAAAATTGTCATTCGTTCACATAAGTTGACACAGATTTTTACAGAGCAAGAAGTCCTACAAAATAAGATCTGGTGCAGATTTATATCTTAACCCGGACAAGACATAGAGGACTTTGACCCTTTAATAATAATGACAAAAATGAAGGGATGAATAGAATTTGAATGATGATTATTTTACTAATAATGTTCACTAGCTTCTCACTGAATTAGATACAGTTACCATATTAGCTGTTCTTGATAACATGAGGCTTCACATAGACACCAGAGATGTTACTTTAACTGTTCATTTTACTCCTTTGACCAAAGAGAAACAATATATTTCATCTCCTTATTGCAGAAAAGATTTAACAAGTGAAGCACAGGCCCTGCGCCCTGTGGCTGGGTTGAAGCAAGGGTTTGCACAAAGGGCTCAGATCTGCCTCCTAGGGCTTCTTGCTTGCCCCAGACGCACTGCAGTGAGAGGCCTGGGACCACATCTGCCCAGTGTCCCTGGGGCTCCATGAGGCGCCTGTGACTTCCCCTCCACTTGTGGAAGGGCCAGCCAGCTTCTGGCCCTTCAGGATTCGTCTCTTTTGTAGTCACTTAACCTTTAAATACTAAACGCAACTAGAATTCTTTTAAGTAAGCTAGCAGGAGGGAAAGAGCCTATTATTATGAGTGTGTACTTAAGAAAAAAAGAAACGAAGTTTCAATTGACTAATGCCAGCCATTTTTTAAGGAAAACCATGCTTATTTTTAACTCTGTTTTTAAACAGTTGAGACTTGTTATTATAGACAGATTGCCTCTTGCAGAGTGCGATTGGTGAGTTTGTATTATCATCCATGCACACGTTTTCAGTCCTTCGAGAGGATTTGGTGTGGGGGTCATGAGTGGAGGAGACAAGATGGACAGAGGAAAGGGGTCAGGAGAAGCAGGAGGGAAGGCTCTTGCAGCCACTTTCTCCAGAAATCACATGCCAGAACCACAGACCAAACAGGCATGCTTGTCAATGAGAATTGCTCTGTGGCGTTTTGTGTAGCGAAAGCACTCGCGCATCAGGCATGCCCGTAGCAGAGCTGTGATCAGGGTCAGTAGTCAGCTGAAGCAGTACCGCAAGATCCACTAGCACCTCCTCGGTTCTGCTCCTGTGAGCAGAGGAGCGTACTTACTGCTCCCCACAGTCCTGGGACGCAAGCCCTTTATTCTCCCCATTTTCTGAATGAGGAAAGTGAGTCATAGGTGAAGATAATTCACCTAGTGACATTAAGCCCAAGTGTGAAAACTCTTGCTCTACTGTGATTGATTAGATAGCCTTGACTCTAATGGACAGTATTATTTTCCCAGCAAGTGAGTTATCTGTAACAGAAGCCTAAGCTAACAATACTGGTTAAAGGCCAATTTAGCCCCACAACATACCAGGGTCATGCATCTTTCCCAGATGGGATCTTTTTTAAAGGATCTGCTGCTTATATATTCAAATGCAAAGAATCTACTTCTCCATTGTCACTCTGCTACTCAGGGAGACGGAATCATGGCTAGTGGAAGATTTATCAGTTTTAAAAATGTAACTGTTTGTAAAATGATTTCTTATGATTCTATTGTTTTCTAATTTTTCTTTTACATGGAAAGCATGTTCATGTTAGTATGAAGATGGTTTTTCATAAAAGAAAACAGAATTGTCAACTGGGAAACCGAAATAGTGAAAATCGTCAGAGGAAAACTGAACTTGATTAAGATTCATACTGAAACGTAACTATGTGATCGAAGCCTTCAGGGAATGAATGGCTGAGTGTGTGTGTGTGTGTGTGTGTGTGTGCATGTATCTGTGTGTGCATATGTGCTCATGTGCTCATGCTGCTTCTTGTTGTTTTTAATTTTTTGCCTGTTTGTCTTTCCTTTGCTCATGGGCCCCGGTCTGGATCTCTGAGAGGTAGTTCTAGAGTTTACACTCCTTGAATCTTCTTGTGCAAACTCTGCTTTTGCCTCTTCACTGGATTCCACCCACCCAGATTCCCTAGATGGAATTTCCTGTGGGACATGGACCCCACAATTCCTACATTCCTCTCTTCTCTCCCTCCTGCATTACCTTTCCTTCAGTTTCTCTGTGCTAGCCTGGCAAATCCCTTCTCTTCCATTAATCAAGTCTGACATTCTAAAACCCCTTGTTCCTCCACAGTATCCCTCCTTTATGTAGCTTCAGCTCCAACCCCAGGAATTATCCAGTACCCCAGGAATTAACACCTCCTCTCCTCTTCCCTAAGTGCTTAAGATGTCCAGAGCCACGGTGTCTGGGTTCACATCACACTTTCCCAATTTGCTGACTCTGTGACCTTAGCTGTTCAATTCACTTCATTACACTTCTATTTCTTCATCTCTCAAATAGAGATGACGAAGTCCCCCTCACAGGCTCCTGAGGGGCACAGAATTATGTGTTGGCTATAAAATTCTTAGCAGGGAACTTGGCACATAGGCCAAATATTGGTTATGTGCATTATGACTACCTCAGTGCAACTCCATGGTGAAGTCATTATTTCTCATATATTTAGAAGATTCAGGAACGGCTTCATCAAACCTATTGCATCCAAGAACCCCAGTGAAGAGGCGGTGTCCTCACGGAGCCCCCAGCCCGGAGGGGAGGCCAGCCTGCCAAGGGGGACACTGCATTTAACCCCAGTCTCCCCTGCCGAGGTCACAAAGCTCAGTGTGCTGCATGCAATGGGGAGAGACACCCATATTCATTCCATAAAGTTTCAATTTCCTGAAGTCAAGGCTGCAAACAAATAACAATGTGCTTTTGCTTAATTTTGCACATCCTGGGACCAGTATTAAGGGCTGGGAGCCCACTCGTGTAAATTCAGGGTCCAGCAGGTAACTACTGTGTGGCGAGCACTGCTCTTCCCACCAGGCCAAGTTCAGTGCCATCAGCCACCGTGAACACGGAGTGGCTCCCACCTCCCTCGGAGAGGGCTGGGAGGGTGCTAGAGGGCGTTCCCGGTGTCGGTGCTCCGTGGGACTTGAGTCTGTGGCTAATCCAGCACATGGGGAGTCGCACACTGAGACTGTACAGGGCATTTAAACATGGAAGCAGTAAAGCCCAGAACAGGGGAAATGGGGAATGAGATCCTCAAGACACGCCAGTCTGGGCTGCGTCACCAGGGAAAGGCTTGGTCAGTCGAGCAGTTGCCTGTGATGCAAATGTCAAGTCTGGTGTTCGTTCTCAGGGACTGAGTGCAGGCAGTCGTGCTGGGAAGCCATCTGAGAACTATTCCAAACCTGCTGGCTCACTGGAGGGACAGAGCCACACGCTGTGCACACAGGAACACCGTCCTGGCAGAAGGACCAGCAACGGGGCAGGGAAGCTCAGAGTCATGATGTTTGCACACTGTGGGTTATTAAAAGCCTGGGCCTCCCCGTGTTGGTGACACAGATCAGGAGGGCATGCGCTGGCTGGCCCTTGGAGAGGCCATGCCCCTGTGCACAAGTGGCCCCAGCAGGAGCCAGGACTGCTCAGGGGAGGAGGGTGGTGTACAGAGAGAAGTGCCACTTTCCCACCTGCCGTTGCCTGTTCTGGTCCTCTGTTCTCTGTCGTTCTGTTTCACTGGTGTGCAAATCCCAGACCCACAGGGAGGAGGCAGAGACCCCACAGGCCTCAGGGGTGGGCAGGGGGACTCTGGGCTCAGGTCAGGATTCCACTGCTGAGGTAGCCGTCACCCTGCTCATCTTGAGCCTTACTTTCTGTCCCTGCCCTGACTGACCAGGGGCTGATCTGTGTCCAGCCTTTTCACTGATGGACCCTCGCAGCTGCGTTACACCCAGCAGTGTCGGGCTGCCCTCCCTGAGGGGCTGCTCTGGCCACCGTGATGCTCTCTAGATGGATGGCTGCTGGCAGGATTGTGGAGGTTTCTTCTCCCTGCAATTCCATCACATCGATCACCTGTCACCATGGTTATTGATCAGGGAGTTTGCGCGTGTGCATTCACAGGCACATTGGCACCTGTCTGTAATCCCAGCATCTTGAGAGGCTGAGGCAGGAGGATTGGAAGCTGGAGTTCAGCCTGGGCAACTTATTGAGACCCTATCTCAAAAATCAAAATAAAAAGGAGAAAGTTATTGGATGAAAGAAAAAGTAGACACACAAATGTGTCAAGTATTTTGGGGATTTTGGTGGTTTGATTTTTAGAGGAGAAAAGACCCTTTCGTTTTATTCGAGGGATAAAATGGCTAACGTTTTCCAAAATATGCAAGGGGAGAATTGGTTGGAAGAATCCTTGGGTTCGGGAGCTGTTCTGGAAGTGCACACACTTACTGTTTGACCTTTATTACGGGGTTGAACATAACTTGCCTGAGAATTGATTGACCTGCATACATTCTTTGAATGAAGAGCTTTGTCAAGTAAAAGAACTTCCGTTAGCAGTGTTCTGGGCTGGGGAGGGGATTTAGCTGCTGTGATCAGGTGAGAAGGCAAGATAGTCTTTGGCTGGCTCGGCACAGATTGGGGCCTCTTAGTACTCAGAAAACCCTCTTAAATAAAGCAGAAGAATTCCTCCTTTCATTAAGAACAAAGGCAAGTAACGCTGGGAGTAGTCAATCAAGCTTTTCAGCCATGGAAAGGCTACTCAAAGCAAGCAATGCACATGTCAGGGTGTCCCTGGCAGACAGGAGCAAGGACTCTCGAAAGTGTCATTTACCTATATTTTCAGCCATATTCTGAGCTGCACTGGAGCATTATATTAATGAAATTGAGTCCCTATGTCTATTTATATATTTTTTCTTAATTCGAGAGAAAAAAGTAGAAGTGTATTGGTAAGTGTTCTTAATATTCATATTCAGCTGTAAATCCTTCTGCTTTATTTCTCATTTTACAGTGAAACACCAGGAGTGGCATCCTAAAATTTCAGTTTTAGAATAAATACATCATTTTACCCAGTTCAATTATTTTCCTTTTCAGTTTTCCAGTTCTATAGCAACATAGCTTATTAAAAAGCAAAATGTTCACTGGGCATGGTGGCACATGCCTGTAATCCCAGTGGCTCAGGAGGCTGAGGCAGGAGGATCACATGTAAAGACAGCCTCAGCACTTAGTGAGATCCTGTCAAAAATAAACAAATAAATGTTGGGGATGTTGCTCAGGGTAGAGCCCCCTACCCCCCTTTCAATTCCCAGTACTAAAAAAAGAAAAGAAGAAAAGAAAAAACAGTACGTTTGTTTTTACAATGTGAAGGACTGGGCTCTTATATTCCTTAGCTATTTGTCATCACCAGTTCATTAGCAGAAAGGTATCACATTTGATGGATATGTTTTCCTGTTGGTAGTTTCTGGAAGACTTTAACTCTTGCTATTAACTTAATGAATACTTACTTAGAATCTGCTAGGTGTTAGGCTTCTTTCTAGACCTCAGGGATGTAACCGGGAGCACAGCAGTTGTGATTTTTGGCATGTCTCAAAACTTGCTTCTTCGGTTACTTTTCTGAATCTTCTCATTCCCTCTCCCCTTTCCCATAAACTGCAGGTTTCCTCAAAGCCCCTTCTTGGACTTTCCCTCCCTCTGCCTCCTCTGCTTTTTCATCTCAGGGTGATGCCATGATTCACATATCTGTCCCTCTTTACTTCTCTCTCTCCTTTAGCTGTGTAGTCTGGCCATGTGCTGGAAATTCTACTGGAAATATAGCCCTGAAAACATCTTAAATTCATCCTGTCTATTGAGATAGCCAATTAGTAACAAGGCATTTCAAGAAATTATGATGAGTGGATGATAAGAAATACAGGATACTTTAAGAAAACATTGGGCTGGAATCTAAACTAGATGACGTAAAGGAGTCACTATGGAAGTGATGCTTAAGTTGTGACCTAAAGGTTCACTTAACATCAATTAGACACAGTTCATTGGTCCGAAGGCCATGTTCCAAAAAGAGAATGGTATGTGCAAATGCCCTGGGGTGGGGAATGTGCACTAGGAGGCACTGAAGAAAGAGCAGGGTATGAGCGCTGGGAGGAAAAGTGAGAGAAGACCCTGGAGAATCCCCCCGGTGTGAGTGGGAAGAGCTTCTGAGGTCAGCCATTCAGAGGTTTCACCAAGTTATTGATTTTATCATGTTCTTGTTTCATCAGAAGGCTTCTGGCCAAGACCAGTTAGAGGTGGGGACATTGCGGCCTTAGCAGTTCAGCTCTGAGGGATGAGTTCTGGGCAGATGGTTGGCAGCAAAGATGGAGGTGGACGTGTGGCCTTGGGCCGAGGCAGAGGCTCTGGGGGAGGAGAGTGGAGGTGACCAAGATGGCACCCAGGTTTCTGCCTCATGCAGTTAAGGGGTGGTGAGTCAGGGGCCGTGGGAGAGGGGCGATGCCAGGAGACAACGGTCGCTCGGTCTGTTGAGGGAACATTGCTGTGAGGCACTCGGGGACGCACGCGGGTGCAGGGGTGCGTGTTCTGGCGCCCAGAGCGCAGGCTGCTGAGAGTGTGGACAGTGCAGCCTTCACCGCAGGGCCTGGAGTGTAGACGTGTGTCCACGTAGGGGCCTCTCTGGATTGAGCAGGGTGGCCGCAGGCTCAGAACCTCAGCTCCGTCTGGGGACCCCCCTTCTCTCTGGCTCCTCACATGTCAATCAGTCGTCCAGGCCACTCAGCTTTGCCGTGTTCTTTCTTATTTGCGCCACCGTTTCCAGGTCCTGGCGTTT
Source organism: Glaucomys volans (assembly GCA_020662805.1). Lineage (NCBI taxonomy): Eukaryota > Metazoa > Chordata > Mammalia > Rodentia > Sciuridae > Glaucomys > Glaucomys volans. The sequence continues at coordinate 123,404 of JAJEJO010004212.1, forward strand.
CACTGGGTTCTTGTTACTTTTCACCAGGATCATTGCATACCTGAGGGTGGTGGGGCTGGTTTCCAGAAGGTCCATGGACTATTGCAGTGAGCCAGAAGGCCAGGCCTGCCAGCATGGTCCATGCACGGGGGTCTTGGCTGGGGAAGGAGGCGAGTGGAAACACGGAAGGGATTTAGGGTACATAACAGGGAGATGATGGAGTTCATACTGGATTAAAGCTGATGAGGGAGACCTTAGTTTCGCCCTTGCTTTCGGGTGGACTAGGACTGTTCCCTTTGGCTTTCAGCATGCCACTCTGCATCAAATGACATTGTATTCCACCGCTCTGCTCTACAAACCTTCATCTGGCAATAATAATTCTTTTACATAAAATTGAAACAATTTTGATAGAACTAGGAATCTGTATTTGGCAGACATTCATCTAAGTAGTTCACATGTACTCAACCATTTGATACCTAAATATTCTGCAAAGCACTCCTGTCGTCCCATTTTATAGACAGGGAGGTGAGGAGCGTGGAGACTCTGGAGCATCCTTCCCAATGTCCCACAATCTGTAACCGCTCTGGCTCCGGAGTCTGGACTGTCCTCGGGGAAAGCGAGGTACTTGAGACCTCTTAGTTGTGCTAAGAACAAGGGGACCTTGAAACTTGCATCCAGGCAAATATTTAAATACACAAGTGTAAATGTCAGGAAAGAGCATGCTCTCTAACTCGTTTTAAAACCAGGCTCCGTACATAGCTACGAAGTCATTTCATTCTTCAAAGTGGGTCAAGTTCAAGGGGGGATGGCTGAAATGAAAAGCGTTTCCTCTAGGGAAACACCAGGGTGAGCCCTGCCATTGTGAGCCATGTGCCACCTTCACGATCCCCACGCAGCCCGTAAGGAGCTGCTGTAAAGTGGCATCCACAAGTTAGGTTTGGTGGTGTTTGCCAACACGTTTGGCATCTTTTTCAATCAGGGGAAGCAGGGAGCATGTGTGGAAATTCGCCTGTCTCAGGTAGGTAGACGCGAACCTCAGCGGAAATGGCAATTTCCTACCCTGCATCTGCCAGTCCGGCCTCTTCCCCTCTGTTTTAGATTTTATCGGACTTTCTAAATAGGCAATTTAGTATTTGTTACTAGTTTGGAAATTAGTTTTCTGGAGCCAGTATGAGGTGCTAAGCATTTATAGACAGAAGCTTTGGCCAAGAACATAGAGGATCTTGAAATGGCCTTTCATTGTGGCAGAAGGACTTGAACAGATTCAAGTGCAAATCCAGATTTGTACAGGGTGGTGTGGATCTGTGGAAGTGAAGTATATGATTGAGAAAGTCATTTTTTCCAGTGTCACTTAGTGATTATTAAGGCTGCTTTTTAATCTGACTCACTCAGAGAGAAGTGCCAAAGCATCAGTTGTAAACAATCAATGTAGTTAAAATGTGAAAAAGACAAAGAAAAGCAAACTGAAAAGACATTTTGGAGTAGAATGGGAATGGAGCCAATAAGCCTGACTGGTAGAGTCTTTGGAGGGAAGCCAGGAAGTCTGTGATGTTTCTCTAGTTAGAATGAAAAAAAAAATTATATATATATGTGTGTGTGTGTGTGTGTGTGTGTGTATGTATGTATGGTATTGGGTAAAAAAAAATGTTAACTCTTTCCATTGAATTTGAGACTTTCCTGATTCTGAAACTCAAAACCAAATGCAAATTAAGATCTTAAAAGGTATGATTAAAAATACCACATGCAAATATGGCATTTGGCAAGGCCTTACGCCTCTCTAAAATGTCGATAGGAAAATATCCAAAACTTTTTTTTTTTTTAGAAAAAGAGAAAGTAGGCTTGTAGCCAAATGCCTGCTGAGGAATTCTGAGGAGAATTTCTGGAAACCGTACTTCTTGAGGTAATCCTGTTCTCCATGCTTTTCTGCCCCCGAACGTTCCTGGAGTGAACTTGGACTCTCATCTGTTTGGGCCTTGTTGTTGTAGGTCCTTTAGACTTCAGTGGTCAGGTTTCAGTTTGGCAAGGTGACAAAAGAAAAATATTGTGTTTGGCACTCCATAGACTTAGAATGCTTGAGCGATGAATATGCCAGGGAGAGTCACATTGTGCAGCTTGAATTCTACTTTCTGTGTACGAGGCGTGTGTCTCTGTGTGTTAGACAAATCTACATCAGTGTCTCGCTTTTCCACTAAAACCACATTCATATCAATACCTGATGCACACGTGCTGTAGTTGGAGGGCCTGGGATGTGACTTCAGGTACATAACAAAATCAACAGAGTCGCAATCTAAAGTTCATGCTTCATATCTCATCAGCAGTGTTTTCTAAGGCAGAGAGAACAACTTCAACAATCAGAAACAGCCATGGAAAGACATGGCTGACTCTCCGCAGAGATCTGGGGAGTTGCTCTCGCCCATGTTCATTCGTTCCTTCCTTGTTTAGCGTAATTAGTGAAAATGTGGCCATGGCATTGACTTTAAAAAATTCCTGTCAAATATACATATTAAAATTGTATACATTTTGTATACAAATTGTATATGTATACAAATATACATATTAAAATTTTCTATTTCAACCAGTTTTAAATGTCCTATCCAGTGGCTCAGAGTCCATTCACATTGCTCAGCAACTATCACTACATCCCTTCCAGAATATTCTATCTCCCCAAACTGAAACTGCCCATTGCACACTAGCTTCCCACTTGTTACCCTGCAGTGCTTGGTAAACGCCATTCTGCTTTGTTTCCATGAATCTGACTACTTTTTATAAAGTAGAATCATGCTCTTTTTGTCTTTTATAGCGGGCTTATTTCACTTAGCACGATCCTGTTCAGTTTTTCCATGTTGTAACAAGCGTTCAAGTTTATTTCCTTTTTGAGGCTGAATAACGTTCCTCTGTACGCATCTACCACATTCGTTTGTCCAACAGACCCGTGGACAGCTTCCACCATCTGCTGTTGGGTGGCTGGATCCCTAAAAGAAGGCAATGGAATCTGTACTAGATTTGCAGACAGTAAAGCTAGGATCCAATTCTTTCAGTTAACTTCTTTTGATTTAGTTTCCTCTCCTGTGTAAGTGGTGAAACTGTATTTCATAGTATTGTTATAATTAAGAGCCACAGCCCATATGGTGCTAGAGATTTTTATATATTTTCTCATTGAATTCTGACGGGGTCCCCGTAGAGCAGGAACAGTTCCAGTGCCCAGAAGGAGTGCGAGGTCGGGCCATCGTGGGGGTCTGCCTGTCTGGCTGCACACCCCTAAACAGTGCCATGAATTCTTCCCCGTCCCAACACAGTGCAACTGTGGGGGAGAACTCAGGATAAGCCCAGAGAGTAGACACCGTTGTGTTGCGTGGGCGGCAAACCTAGTCAGCCACCTGAACCAGGTGCGCTTCCTGAGAGACTATTGCAGTTGCATCAATACAAGCAACTGCTAAGGAGTAGATGAGGATAAACCTCCAAACCCACACGACAACGGTGGTCAGAATATTGTAGCACTCAAAGTGGGCAGGTGAATCACATTTTCCAGGGAAGTGAAAGCTTTGTTGTTGATTTTGGGGCTTGGGGGGTGTTATCTTTCTGGTATCAAAATTTTAGAGAAATCCCATTATTATTCTTTAGTTTAAATGATGATTGATGTGCTTCTGAGTTAGTTTACAAGGACTTGATTTTTTTCTGCATGTTAATAAATTATGTAAATATTGGATCACATGGATGCATACTGGTTATATTCTATTTCTAATTACATGGATGCATACTAATAATTCCTTAATAAATTAACTCTATGTGGCTTTTAAGAGATTTTCTTCCAGGGTCAACAGAGAATAAGTTGAGGAGCTATGACTCTCCAGAAGGATGACAGGGACCTCTGGGCCTGGAGCCTGGTGGCAGGCCACCTTCTAGAGCACACTCAGCTGAGAAACTGGCTTGATTTCACACTCTCTCCTGTGCATGCTACCCTAGCAATATGGAAATAGCTGGCCTAGCAGTTCATTTCTTAAGTAAATAGTGGAAAAGAAACGAGGACTTTCTAGACCTTGTCCTGGGGCTATGAATATATGAGTGATTAGAGGAGTAATGTGCCCCTTTGGGGAGTATCAGTCGTGGGGAGAGGTTGAAGATAATTAAACACATATGTAAATCGGATCATTATGGATCGTGAACATTTTTAGGAATAAAACCGAGCACAGTGATGTAATGGAGCAGGATGGGGGTACCTGGGGAGTTCTTTAGTTGGGGTCACTGAAGGAAAGCCTGCCAGGGAAAGGGGCAGCGTAAGCTCTGCCCACTCTGGCACCCCTCCCTCAAGGCAGGTCACCTTGTCCTTCTTGTCTATTATATCTGGAGCACCCAGTGCTGAGTCTGACCCTGGAGAGGTTCACCAAACACGTGGTAAATGTAATGACAGGGAAGCGCAGTGACAATAAATGACCTGCTTTTAAAAATGACAGCTCAGTGGAAGTGGATCAATAGAAATGACACAGACAGCAAAGGTCGTGCAGGGACGCCAAGCAACTGTAGGTCCCTTCATAAAACGGCCCCAGGTATGTGCCTTAATCCTAAGAACTGTCTGAGGTGTGTGCCAGGCATTAGGAATGACTTTGGGCTCAAACAAGTGGTAAATGGTCTCTTCTTGACGTGCCCATGGGCCCACGGTGAGTCGTGGTGTCAGGGTGAGTGTGGAACTTCTGTGGGGTGCTGGAACTCTCCACTGACACAACAGCCCTAGAGGGATTCCAAAGTGTTGTGGTGAATCCTTTTGTATCTGTCCAGTGATGGGCGGGGGTAGAAAATGTGTATCACATTCCTGTTTTCAGATGCAGAAATAGAAGTTGAGAAACACTATCTTGATCACTGTCATCAACTTCAGCAAGTAGAAAACCTGCACTTTTAATCTAGGATCAAATGCTCAATCTTTACTCTCATGGATTTTCATTTAGTTAAATATTTTTTCAAAGATTCATACCTGATTGCTTTGCTTTTTAAAATCATTTTGTTTCCTTTTCCCCAAAGTATTATCCTTTTATTAAATAAAGTTTAGAAAATACACAAAAGAACAAAACAGGAATGAACATTGGTAATAATTTTGTATGAATAATTTAACTTCTTCCTATAAATTTACCAAGTAGATGTGCTTTAATTTTTAATAAAATACAGAGGATGATTTGATTTAAATCAATGTTTAGTGAAATAACAATAATTCAATACATAATTCAAATCAGAATTGCCACGATGTAGCTTCAGGTAATATGAGGAATATTTTTCCTATTCTTTACTTTTTATGTTGATTTTATCTCAACTACACCAACTACTGCATATTTTATCAAAAAGAGACATAGAGATGAGAATATGAACCAGATTTCTAAAACAGATTGACAGTTCTTACTATGTGCTTTATTTCCATCACTGTGCCCTCTGCCTACCTGTGTGCGCTGTGACCGCTGAGCAGTGTGCTGCTCAGTCACACAGTGACAACTTCAGCTCCTGAAGCAGCACTGGGGCCGAGGCTCTCCACGGTGCTGTAGGATCCTTTCCTCATTTAATTATAACAAGGCACCCTGGGGTAGGTACTTTTATTATCTCAAGATTACTGATGAAGAAACGGGCACCAGGAAGCTGATTTTCTGTCATCAAACAGGTGAAAGGGACAATGCCAGATTTCAACCCACCAGCAGGGTGTAGCACTCAAGCCTTCCTGTAGAAATAGTGAGGCAGAAGCAACCTGTTCAGATCGTCATTTCCAGCAGCATCCAGGTGAAGGTGATCAATGGGATAGAAAATAGTTAGCAGGTACACCTCGGATTTTAGACTATTATTTGCTCTTTCAATAAGCTTGAATAAATGGCGTATCTGTTACGGGTGGAATGTTAGGAGAATCTGTTTTACTCACAGCCCTCTACTAACCCAGAGATCGGACATACCAGCTTACAACTTCATTCTGACCTGGACATTTTTTAATTTAGAAGTAACAGATGAGATAATTGCAGCAGCCTGGCCAATACTGTGGGCTGTGAACCTTATAGAGCAAGCGATGGCTACAGCCTTCTCCAGATGTTTTGCTTTGTTGTACATATTTTTTCATCTTAGTTGTAAATGGATTCTGAGTGCATGAAAGTGTATGCCTATGGTCACATTTGGATATCTTTTTAAACTGTGTTTATGAGTGCATTATAGTTACACCTAAGAGTGGGGTTTATTTTGACATTTTCATAAATGCATATAATTTTCATAATTTCAATCTCCAGTCCTTCCCCTTTCTCCCTTACTCCATTCCCTATTCCCCTTCCCCAACTCTGTGGGCTTTCCTATTTATTTATTATTTTTAATTGGTGCATCATAATGCATAAAGTGGAATTCATTGTGACATATTCACACATGCACATAGCAAGCTGCAGAATTCCAGATGTTTGGTGAAAATCAAATGCCCCCATTTACCAAGTCATGAAGCTTCAGTGAATTACTATGGAGCTGTGAGCTAGAAAGCATTGCACAGCAGATTACTGAAAATAATATTTGGAAAAACTCAAAAAGGGAGGTGTTATCTACAAGAACCATTTGACTTCAGTACAAGTTAAATGAAATAAGATTTAGCTCCTTAATCTATAAACATGAATTTTTCTGAAAAGGCCCTCTGACCTATTTTTAAAGATTATTTGCAAAATACCCTGAGGTCCACCCTTTCAGAAGGTCCAGACCTTGCAGTGGTTTTTAATATATTCACTGAGCTGTTCAAGCTGACCCTTATTTTCTCTCTGCTTTTTCAGGAGCACCTATCCCAAGAAAATTGTGCATTGGTGGTAATCTATCAATATTTGCTTAATAAAGCAGTTAATGAACACAAAGATGTAGCAGAAGGGGCCAGATAATCCTAGCCAAACCCAGATGGAATAGTTTGTAAAAACAGGGGATAATTAAGTATTCAGATATAGACTCCAGAAGAAGGCAAATAAAAGATTAAAAGAAAACATTTGTTGGTAGTGTTAGCTGTGATATATAAACCTACAAAAACAGTGTGGTCTCATTAGCATCAGGTAAATTGTCAATCGTGACATTTATCTTGTATATGCCTTGAATAACTTCATGTGTGGCTTACATTCATAGGTATCTCTTAACATCTTCAGAGGAAGGCAAATTAACGTTTAGGATTTTTTAAAAAATATATTATCACTTGAGAAACAGCAACATCATACTATTTAGTGGTAAAGTGTGAAATTTTCCCTTGGGCTTTAGTGATTTAGCAACTTATAAAGCCAAAGGAAGGAAGGTTTGATTATTATGTTAGAATCCCTCTTGGTGATTCTAAATTGTAAGTGTAACAAGACCTTTCCATGGACAGCCTTCTTTGTCTTAAAGTTTAATGGTGAAACACATTTGGTGAGGCAGCTAAGTCACTCCTGATGTGTTGTTTGCTGAGGTACCACTCCATAGAAGGCCAGGGAACCAGGAAGCTCAGCTTGCAGTTCCTGTCTTCCTGACACCCATGGCCATTCCTACGTGCTTGCCAGGCTCTGGTAACCTGTGTGGGGGCCCTGGAGAGTGAGGTTCCCTGGGCTTCAGACTGGATTGTGTGTGTTCCACATTCTGTCCAGTGAGTCTACTTCGTAAACCTAGTTAGAAACCACCAAGGGTCATTAAACTTTGCCCTGGGTTCAGTAGTTTTCATAGGAATATGTAGGGAGGAATTGTTGGTCACATGATAGCTACATTAACCTTCCAGAAGATGTATGAGGGTTTCAGTTTTCCCAAATCCTAGCCAACACTGCTATCATCCGTCTTTCTTATTATAACCATTCACTCTGATTTTGATTTTCAGATCCCCATTGACTAGTGGTTTGGACATCTTTTCATGTATTCATTGCCATTCATATGTCTTCTTTGGAGAAAAAGTCTGTTCAAATTCTTTCCCCCTTTCTAAATTGGGTTATTTACTTTTTATTCTTGAATTGGGTGAGTTCTTTATAGAGCCTGGATATAAGTCTCTGTCCAACATATGATTTACAAATTTCTTTTTCCATTTTGTAGTTTGTTTTTTTCATTTATTTAATGTTTTTCTTTGAAGTAAAAAAATTTAATATTTTGATTAAGTCCAAAGGGCTAGTCTTTTGTTGCTTGTGCTTTTTTTCCCAATGAATCTAGATAGCTTTGTACTACTGCAACCTGTACTAGAATTTTGGTTTAAGTGATTCTACTTGGCAATAAATTTGAACACCTAGAATTGGGTCTGAGTGAGTTTTGTATTCTAAGCAGTAAGAAAAGACCTGAGATATAGTGGAAGATCAATTAATATTTGTTGGATAGATTAATGCATTCTTTAATACTCTTCTTCAATAAGAATATTTAAAAATACCCAGGAACAAAATAATCCTGAATAACAAGTAACAGTTTTTGCTCTTTGAATAATGAATTCTGGAAACTTCTTCATCAAAATGCTGATATAGACTCCTTCTTAAATTGAAATTATAATTCTGCTAGCATACATAAGAGTATATTTCAACCATAACATCAGGTAAAGTGAGTTGCTGATTTTGCTTGGAAACACTAGGATAAGTGATAAGAGTCCATTTGTGTTTTCTTTTTTAAAAACATGTTTGCTACTAGGTACAGTGGAACATGCCTGTAATCCCAGTGACTCAGGAGGATTGCAAGTTCAAAGTCAGCCTCAGCAACTTAGTGAGGCCCTAAGCAACTTAGTGAGACCCTGTCTATAAGAAAAAAAAAATATGCTGGGAATGTGACTCGTTGGTTAAGTGCTCCTGGGTTCAATCCCCAGTGCCAAAAACATAAACACAAAAACAAAGTGACATCCATCGATGTCACCTCTACTCACCAAGATGTAATCAAGTTAAGAAAGAATAAGGATGTACTGGACCAAAAATCAGCCATGCTGTTTCAAAGTGGTCAATAAATGTTTGCATCTGGCCTGTCTTTTCCACTACTCTTGAGTCTAACTTCATGTCTTGCATAAGCACACAGGTGTTTTATCTGATTCTGCACCATTTTTTATTTCTCTCAGGACAGTACACTTCTTTAGCCTTTGAAGATATTTTTTCAATGTGAAATATTCTTTAAAATGTATGTGATTTTTGACGTACTGTTTTTCCACTAAAAACTTGAGTTCTGAGGCTTTGGCAAAGAGAAGTAGAAAAAAATAGCAACCCATGCTGAAACACCTTTTTTTAAAAAATGATTTTTTTGTTTATTTCCTTATTTTTGACGTTTAGAATTTTTTCCTCTGGATAGTGTTCTCTTCACCCAGGGATCACGCGTAGGATTTTCATGACTTGAGATCATTGTACTGGGTGAAGGTTCACCCCAGCTCTTCTCTGCTGCTTTTCCTCAGTGTGTATACATATAACAATAAAATGTGCTAGTGATGTGGACCAACTGGCTTTTAAACCGTCCAGGAAGCATATAGTAGGTGCTGACTCTATGCTGGGCACTGCACTGCAAGTGAATTTCAGCTTTCCTTGTTTGAAGCTTCAAGAGAAGCAATCTTTCTGAGTTCACTGAAATAGAATTTTTGAATGTAATTAACAGAGCACTTTAAAAAGTTATTTTGTCACGTGAGTTAAAGTCTTTCTCAGAAGACATATTTTACCTTTTAGATCCTATAACAGCGGTATTCATTACTTTTTATGGATGAACATTTATATGCATTTTCACATAAATGAAATCTGTTATAGTTTTAAACTTAAAAAAGACCAAAAACTCTACAATGAGATTTGAAAGTTTGACATAGTTGTTTAAAAGTATAAAGGGCTAGAAGCGATTCTATTAGTCACCTTTTGGTTGCTGTCACCAAAATTCCTGACATAACCCTGAGGGAGGAAGGTGTTATTCCAGCTCCCTGTTTCAGAACTTTCAGTTCATGGTTGGCTGGTCCAAGGCAGAAGCATCATGGCAAAATGACAGGGCAGCAGAATCTTCTCAGTTCATGGCAGTGGGAAGCAGAGAGAGAGAGGGAGAGAGGGAGAGGGGGCTGGGGACGAGATCTGGTCCCTAAGGACCCCTTCCCTTTTACCAGGTCCCACCTCTTACAACTTCCATCACCTCCCCATAGCCCATTCAAATTATGAATTCTTCAATGGTTTAATCCACTGAGAAGGCCAGAGGCTCCGTGGTCCAACCATTTCCCAATGACTCTACCTCTGAACTTTGCTGCATTTGGGGACCAAGACTTCAACACCTGAGCCTTTGGTAGACACTCCAGATCCAAACTATAACAGCTACATAGACTAAACCCAGCTTAGACAGAAGGCAGGGCCGTAGGTCAGAACTCCATGTCCTTTGCAGCAAGCAATAGGAATTTCTCCAAAGGTGAGAACTGCCATGCAAGGTGAAAGGAGACAGAGGGGTGGTTTGCAGGGCTCAGGAATGCCAAGGCTAGGGAGGGCCCGGTGGAGGCTGGGAGGCGGGTCTGTGCTCTCCTGTGGTGGTGCGGTCCCTGTCAATGGCCCTGCCACTGTGGTCCTTGTGAGTGACCCCCATTTCGTCATTTTCTACTGTCAGAAAGACATTTACCATAGCCTCTGATTCGTTCTTCCTGGGCAGGGCATCCCGCCCACTGCGAATGGTGTGTGGGGGGCTGCCGGGTCCTGTTGGAGTTGGACAGGTAGGAGAGGTGACGGGGTAAGAGAGAAGGGAAGGTGCACAGGGAAGAAAATGTGTAGTGGGCTGAGGGCAATGGACCCTGACTCGCAGGCAGGCCATGGAGGTGCGAGACAGACCTTTCTCCTTCTTATTTTAGGGCAGCAATTCATTATTTAAAACATGAAAATCACATAAGCTATTCCTCAATGAGCCCATTGCCGTGGCCTGTGTATCTGCAAGCTATGGCTCAATGATATTGCATAATAAAGAGCCACAAGCGCTCAAAGGCCTCACGGTGCACAAGCCTCTGGGCAGCATGATCACATGAGAAGCAGCTCTGGGTTCAGGCTTAACTGGCAAGCTCTGATTTGGACGGTGACTCTTTCAGCTGAAAAACCCGCTGTCCTCTTTCTGGAACTAGGGGGATAACAGGGCCACGTTGTTCTAGTGACCATGACAGAGATACACCGCAAATACATTTCAAGCCTCTACTTTGTGGTATTTGGGTGTCCAAAGCAAGTGTTGTGGGCAAGTGCCAAGTCAAGAGGTGGGGGGTCTCTCCACCTTTAGTGGGGGCACTGCGAGGTGCTAACAGGGAGGGGTGAAGAACTGTGGCCAATAATCTAATCCATGTCACTTGCATCTTTAGTACAAGCCAAGCAACTCTTGTGTTTGCAGGGTCTTAACACAAGCCTTCTGTATTTCATCATCCTCATTGACTATTAAGCAAGGAAAAGAGTGAGGAAGACACTGATGGATGGAGTATTTTTGTTTATTTTCCATCAGACATCCCCCTTGATAAGTGTCTACCACGTTCAGATTAACATCTATTGAAAGTACATGCAGGAGGCTTTTGCACTGTGTTTGTTTTGAAGAACAGTATAAAAATTTCCATAAGGTTCACATGCAAACCACACATATTTTAACTTGATCTTTTATTCTGCATTTACTTTTGGGCATCCTTAAGAATCTGTTAAAATGCAGAAATTATGCGGTATTGATTTCAGGAAAAGTTGAAGTGGTTACACATGATTGCCTTTGCCTTAAAAGAAATCCTTATTTGGTTCTAATTTGAACAATATTGAAAGCACAACAACACTAGCGTTTTATTATGTCACCACACATTTAGTGAGTTATGGAAAGCATCTTGCTTCACGAACGGAGTTAACCATGTCCTATCCGCTCTTCTAGCCGTTCCTGTCATTTCTGGCTCCTCTCCAAGCCTGTCTGTTACTCATACATTTCTTTCCTAGTAAGAAATGCACTGAACATATGCTGCTGACTGCCAGAGGAGTTTTGTGGTGAGAGATTAGCCTAATTGCTTTTGTTTGAAAAATATAATTGGGCACAGTTACATACATGCAGCTTATATGAGAAATATGTTCTGTTTTAAAACTCATTATGCTTTTCTCCCTTTGCCTTTAAAAGTGAAACTAAAAGGAAATTCAAGCGTGCATGCTTCTTTCATTGCTAACATTAAAAAATACTTGGACTATGAACATGCATCTTTGTATGAAGTAAAATGGACAGATATCTAAATTACCTAATTAGTTAATTTCAAGTTAGCATACAAACTTTGTAACAACAAAATGCTAATTAGCCTAAAATCCCCCCAAATAGGAATATTTTAATTCCCAAATTAAATATTGTGCCATCGGATATTATTGTTATATTGTTTCTTTTACTAAAGTGTTTCCTATATAATGATGGAGTAAAATGGTGTTGATAAATGTGAGATAGCATTTAAATGTTTATTTTCTAGTAAAATGCTTTGCTTATTCAATTTTTATTTTAGTTCTAAAGGATACATATGCCTAGGTTCATAGATTTCCTTTATGAAGATCCCTGAATCTTTAGCAGAGTTTGGACCTGCAACAGATTGTGTTCACAAGAATTTGTGGTTCATTTGAATTGCAGTAGTGGCCCTATTGGCCTTCCCTGAGAGGTCACACCTAATCCCTGCCAGACTTTCATAGAATGAGATCATGGGCTTTTCCCCCTAAAGTTTGATTTCTCCCATTTTCTTCAACATTTCCATGATACCATGAAGATGAGACAGTACAGTTATTCTGGCCACTGCAGGTTCTTGAATTAGGTCAGTTACACATTGTAAAGAAATAAATACCTAAAACCATTGTTCATAGGGTAAGATCAGACCTTGCATACCTCCACAGCCCAAACATTACATTCTTGACATTTAGGGCATTTAAATGTAAACTGTTCTTTGTTAGGGCCTTCTCATAACTAAAACATGAGTCACTTGGAAACCATAATAGATTTTGGCTCTGCTGCAGGATGAAGTGTTCTGGATGCAGTGAAATATTTCACCCAGACTCATGGCAGCAGGATTCCCAGTGGTCACCCATAATAGGGAAAGAAACGAAGAACCCAACTGAGGGAGGTATGCAGCCCTGGCACCAACCGTGCCCAGCCACACAGCTCCGCATTGCAGAGAAATGCAAGGATTCACACATGGCAGTGCAAATAGGGGCTGAGTTTTCTTTTTCCTAGACTGGACTTAAGTATAAACTTAAACTTTTAAATTGGAGACCGACCTATTTTCTAATAAATGTGGCTCGGTTCTTTTACAAAACAGAACTAATGTAGAATGTCAAAGTTTCTGCTGGTGAGATCTTTTGTCTGTAATTCCAGCGTTCGTAGGTTTTGATATGAATTTAATAAATAAAGGTTTGTTGGTGGGAGCCCATTCAACACCCAAAATGTGTCGATCCCCCTGAAGTAAATAAATCGTGTAGTGTTTGCTTCATTTGAAAAGACAGTGTGTGAAGTTAATTGTCAAACATTTTAAAGGCAAATTTGATCATTGATTTGAAGTTGTTGCTCCAATATTTCCATCCTGATGTCTTTGTTTAATAAATGTTACTCTCTTGATCCCTAAGTTCAAGGTCAAGGCACAGAGGCGTCTTTGCACACATCACCTGATCCCCAGCTACTGGGCTGTCCCCGGGCTGAGCCTCTAGTCTGTGGCCACACTCAAGCCACACTCCGGTGGCATCTCAGGCAGGAAAGGTGGGGCTTTCCTTTCCAGGGCCAAAGGAAGTGACAGCTCCAGGCTGAGTGTCGTACTTACCTTGGCGTGGATTGCAGTTCGGGTAATTTGCTTTCAACTTCAGCTCCTCACTTGAGCCTTCAAACAGAAAATTAAATGGTAGGTTTCCAACATCTCATTTCACGCTGGTGAAATAACAATTGTTTTGAGTGTCAGATTAGGCCATTTTCCTCGCTGAATTTCAGTGGTGCCTCTGCGATATAATCGCGGGCATCATTCAGCAAAGTGCTGTTGGAGCGACATCATAATGGCCTGCTGAGGGTGATGCACACTTGAGTGAGCTCGTGATTCTTTGCCTGTTGTGGGGTGCTTAAGGAGGGTCTGTTGAAGTGGGGTGGGCACTGCTCAGGACCCGACATCCCAATCTCTCATTCTCTCTTAGAACAGTTTCTAAACAAAACATAGATATTTTTCTGAAACTCAAGTCATCGCACTGAGTACAAAGTCACTGAATTCTCATAAGGTATTGTTTGATAGCTAAAGATGATATGATGGCGTGAGGGGCGTACACAGACCAGGAAATCAATAGGGTCGAATTGGTTCTAAAAATCGCAGTAGAGGACTGCCTTGATCAGCGTGCTCTTTCCATGCCAGCAGCATTTCTATTTTAATTTGACTTTGACTGAACAGGTGACTACAGTAAAATGTAAAATCAGTCAGGATTTGCTTTAAAAATAAAAACATCTCTAAGAGGTAAGGTGCAAGCCAGGCATGTGGTCGGTTGAGTTCTTGGTTCTTTGATGTAGTTCCATCTTACAACTTGTGTACTTCCTGTGTGTATCCCACCAATTATTTATATTTTAGTCACGTGTGAAATAAATATTTATGAGTATTGAGTCATTTAAACTAAAGAAATATCTTGTTGACATTTTTAAATCATCCACTTTTACTTACATCTACAGAGCATTTAAGTTCCCCATCTGTAATATCTACCTGTGACCTTTCAGGTGAGTGATTTAATCTTCCAGTGGCATTGACGGGACAAATCCTCCTGGATTCTCTTCCCTTCATGTACGTATTTAAGAGATCTTAAAAATGGGCAACGATGTGGATAAAATAATATTTGCCAAGAAGCCCATCAAATATCAATTTCCTCAAAAATAATTTTCTTGTTGACATCAAATCCACAATTTGTATAGAAGGCAGTGAATTAGGTACTAGGAAAAGTACCAGGGTGAATAAAATACTATGCTGATTCTCAAGGTGTTCACAATCTGGTAGGGAACTGTTGAAACGTACCATTACTCAAAGCTGGGAACACATCAACGCTACACTTGTTCAGTTCTAGAAATTGTAAAAATGGCCGGGCGTGGTGGCGCACACCTATAATCCAAGCGACTTGGGAGGCTGAGACAGGAGGATCGCGAGTTCAAAGCCAGCCT
Organism: Glaucomys volans; assembly: GCA_020662805.1. NCBI lineage: Eukaryota > Metazoa > Chordata > Mammalia > Rodentia > Sciuridae > Glaucomys > Glaucomys volans. The sequence goes on from JAJEJO010004212.1 coordinate 138,425, forward strand.
CAGCAACTTAGCGAGGCCCTAAGCAACTCAGTGAGACCCTGTCTCTAAATAAAATACAAAATAGGGCTGGGGATGTGGCTCAGTGGCCGAGTGTCCCTGAGTTCAATCCCTGGTTCAAAAAAAAAAAAGAAATTGTAAAATTGTAAAAATGTTTGTTTGTTCAGTGGTTGTTTTTTTATAATCAGGTGATTTTAACTTGAATCTACTTATACCAAAAAACCTCTAAAAAGAAATATTAAGTATTAAAGAAATATTAAATATTAAATATTATTAATAAAAGTACATATTAAGAATTCTATGTATATTCAATATTCATTTGACAATTTATTGGTTTTTGTAATACATACTTTTTATTTCCAATAAGCACATAATTGTATACATTTTTGAGGCACAGTGGGATATTTCAAGGCATGTATTTAATGTGTAATGACATCAGGGTAATTGGCAAATCTGTTACCTCAAACATTACTTCTCAGTATTGAGCATTCAAAATCCCACTACCTATGTTAAAATGTACAGTAAATTGTTGTCCACCATAGTTAAAAAAATGCACCACTTATGTGAGTGCTCAGGGCCTTCATGCAGAGACCAGAGGCCCCTGACCTTAGGCTTGTCATTCCTCTTGCTCCTCAGCTCCTCAGTTTCCCGGAAACTCAGTGGGCTTGAGTTAGGAGGCCCAATGCTTTTTTTTTTTTTTTTAAGATAAAACACATGGATTTCAATACCTTGGTTCTGACTCTTTGCAAAATAAAGGAAATGAACATGATGACTTTTGAGATTTCTTTAAAAATATCAGTAGTTCTCCTTGCAAGAGAATGGATCTCTGAGCTTGTGGTACACGATGAATCCTATGACCACTTCCCACCCCCAGCAGATTGCTTTTCGTACATACTAAAACAAGTTTATGTAGGTTCTTGGAAAGTCATGAATTAAAAATGTGTTTCAGATTTTTTTATCCCATTTCATTAAGAACAATTTTATTTGGCTTACGGAGAGGTTATACATTTAAGAGTATGTTTTTAATTGTGGTTGTGCCAGTGACCACCATTTAATTATAGGTTTATTAATTGGGAAATGAGCTCATAATGGACCTTGCTGTTTTAGTCAATTCCTTACAACTTGAATATATTACTTTCACAATGTCCATTTAAATCAGAGAAATACCATGTTTTATAGCTAGATCCACACATATGTAATGGTTTAATGATTACTATTTTTAGCTAAGTCTGGTCATTTATCATGTAATTTCATGGTGATCATTTCACTTAAAAATCTTAAAAATAAATCTCAAAGAGATGATACAGCTGTTGATGCAGTGCAAAATAACGTGATGGACACATAATCAAAAAAAAAAACCAAAAAACTGAAAGTAGAAAGCACACTGTATTTATTTCACAGCAGCTATTTGCACCGTAATATTTGTGGTTTTCAAATGTGCATTTGATTATTTTGCAAGTTGAATACCAAAGACTGTGTTCGTTTAGTATAAAGAAGTTTGGTAACAATATTAAATGTCATATTTTTAATTTAATTTTTGCCTCTATAGAACTACCAAAAGACAGCTCACTTTTAAACTAATTGGTCATTAGCTCCTTTAACCTGTCATGCTTTTGTCCCTATACGTAATGGTTTCATTCACCCGAGTTTCAGTGCCTGAGGATCAGGTGTCTCCCCCAGGAAAAGTCAGTATTCTAAAAATCCCTACACGGTGACAGGAGTGGTGGCCCCCGGCACCACCCGTGGTTTGCCCTGGGACCAGCTGACGTATTTATGAGGAATAAGTCAGCCACAAACCCACCAGTGCCCTTGTAATCCTAGCAGGCGGGCCCACATGTGTTCCCCGACGGCCAAGTCGCTGAGCACATAGATCGACTTGTGATAGGTATGCGTGAAACAGGCAGTGTCTCCTTGAAACTGGGTAGTGTTTCTCCATCTCGGAAGGTCAGTTTTCACAAATATTCAGAATTGATGCCTTGAAAATGTAAATGCTGAACTCTTAGCTTTGCGATACAGAGGGGCTTTGAGTTCAAACTGGGATCTTGTTTGTGCCAACTGATCAAACGCAATTATCTTCATTACTTCAGGTCTAAACCAATGTCAGGACACGTGTCCAACACCAACAGGGCACTGCTGGCACCCAGGGCTCAGCCAGGTGGTAGCACCTGGCTTGTCTGTTGAAGAGTGGAATGTATTTTACCACATTTACTTTTTTGATTCAGGAATAATATAATAGACTGCTCCAGCTTTTCAGAATTTTAAAGCAAACCACTAATCACCATTTTTTGTATTCTTTTAAATGGTCTAATTTGTTCAGAAAGAGGTCTTTTAAAAATTATAATGTCTTAATTATCGTTTCTGGATATCTTCTCTGAACTTTTAATGTTTGATTCCTCTCTTTTATATGATAACATTTCAAAGTAAACCCTATCATGTCTTAGTCCAAAGAGAGCCCAGTCCTGGCTCACCTCAGATCAAGAGAACGAGCCATGCAGGTTAGGACCTGTAGAGGTCAGGAGAGGTGGTAACTGCCCTTGCCAGGGGGTAGGCAGTTCAGAGAGTGCATGCATTGGGGGGCAAAGTTCCAGAAACCAAGAGGTCAGCAGCGTGTTTTCCAGGGCTAACCTGTACTTGTTCATATTTCTATTAACGTATTTCACCTATTTCCTGCAAAGAGTGGTGACCTGTCCTAATTTCTCCTGTATTTTTAGGACTAACATGCTTATCATATGACCCATTATAAAATATTGAATGAATAAACATTGGCACCCGTATCACAGGCAAAGTAATTCAGATCCCAGAAAGGAATAATATGTGCATTTGTGGAAATGCATGTATCTAGCCGTCTCATATATTTTTCGAATATTCTTTGTTGCATTTTCTGGACACATATAAGCATGAGAGAGGTCTCATTCCCATACAGCTGTCTCACTTTGTGACTGGCTGGCTGGCTGGCTGGATGGATGGTTACTAAGCTCTGCTCCTTCATAGACTCAGGTCTCGAGTGGGAAGATGATAGTGCTTATGGCAGAGGGTCCTGTGTGCTCACAGGTATGTGTGTACACAGACGCGTAACCTAAAGCAAGGTCTGATACCTGGGCAGCTGATTCGTTAAATATTGTCAGGTACTGTGCAATTCATATGCTCACCATTTACAATGAGAAATGTGTGATACCCAATTTTGTCTTGTTTATAGTCCTGATATGCCTGATATAGTCAATTAATCCCAATCTGAATTCTTATTAGTTTCAGTGTGCTACTCTTCCCTGCACATACATACTAATATATACATACACTTTCACAATTCCCACTCACATATACACATACTAACATATGCTGAGCCTCTCAAACAACATTCACAAACTCTTTCTCTCTCACACACACACACACACACACACCCAAGCCTACATGAGATGGGTGTGTTGTTTTCCAAATAAAACAAGTTTTAACTTATAGAAGAAAGATAACTTAGACTTTAAAAATGCTATGTTGAACTTAAAATTCAGAACTGAACTATGAGCTGTTCAGATCAGTTGTAAGTTATTCTTCATTTATTTTTCCCCTTTTATTTTAAGGATCATGCCTGCATATATGAAAATTGGCACATGTATAATGTAAATATATTTACTAATTTTTGAAGAACACTAACAGTTTTGTTCTTGGTGTCCATCTGATTGGACCTTCTGAAATACACGCCTATGGGCTTGTGTGTTTCAAAGCTCTTTCTTCACGAAGGCTTGGTGGATGTTCATCTTGCACCGAGGTGATCGCTGGGTGGAACCTGGGTAATGAACTCCTATCCTCGGAGCCTCTCCCGGGTTCTACAGAGCTCCTGGTCTGTCCTGCCAGCCTGAAAATCAGGATCTTGACTTTTCGTGGAGCACTGCCCTCTGTGCCAGGGACTTGGTCGGCACTGCCTCCCCATCCGTGTTCAGTCTGCATAAAATGTCTGGAGACTTGGTCATCGCCCTGACTTAAGCCGAGGGCCTGAGCTACGAGAAATTGAGTGTTCACACACCTGGTAAGAAGCAGACCAGAATCTGTCCATTCTAAGCCTGTGAGGATGTCAGCAGCAGTTGTGGTCGCTAGGGTCCTTCCTGGAGGATATGTGTGGAGCAAGGTTGCTGCTAGCTGGCAGGGGGCCTGGCCCTGGACTTGACGGGCCCCTGCTGTGATCCTTTGCCAGCATCCAACCCTCCCGCTAGGAGGTGGGGCTGGAGGCACAGTGATGATTTACACTTAGGCTCCTAGTGGCTGGGTTTTCTCTTTGGGCACTTGTACATCATGTCTAGCTTGTCTTTCTTTCCCTCTCCTTTCTGGTCAGATCGCAGTGACAATTCTACCTACCAACCCTTCCCCTTCCACCATGCCCCACCCCCCTAGGAAGGAGAATTCTTGTGATCTCCCTTTGCCTGGTCACCCTCATCACGCCTGTACCCAAGGGAGCCTAGCTGTAAGGACAGCAGTTCCTCCTGGTTCTGACCTTGCTGCTTGGGTGGATGACTCTCTCCTGTGATTCTGTTCTGTGATTCAACTGGGGAAGCTTTTCCTTCATTACAAGTTGGCTTCCCCTTTCTTATCAGAACATCAATTTTTAGCACCCAGATCAAAAAAGAAAACACATGGTCTGAAGTTATTATTTAGACTTCATGAATTCTTTCTTTAAACATTTTTCTTGTGTAGAGAAACAAATAACTGTGGTCAGGATCCTTCAAACAGGGCTGTCAATATTCACAACCTATGCAAACAGGCCTTTCAGAGGCATGATTGCTTGGTTTTAATCACCACGAGGGAGGAAGTGCTGATAGGAGTAGAGATGGAGAGAGATGTGTGTTTCCCTTACTGCAAAAGCTGAGGGGTGACTTTAAAGGGGAAAATTTTAAGTGCTTCTTAAAATAACATGTGAACGTCTTCTTTTCCCCTAGACATCGGTTGCTAATACGTAAACATTTCAGGAAGAAAATTTCCACCACCTCATCTGTGTCAGGCAGGATTAATGGTTGAATGACAGATGGTCCCAAGACTTAATAGTTCTTCGCTGGGGATTAAAATGACATTTGATCAGTGGGCCTTCTCTAGTATAAGCTTCATGGTGATGATGTAAAATTAATTGCTACCAACAGGTCAAATGATCTTGGCTTGACTGTGTTTTCTATAAATATTTCACAACGTTCCCTAGGGGCCTGTTTTGCTGTTGGGATGCTGAACACACAGGTTCTGATTCAGGCTGGGGGCCTAGTAGTATGGATTCTTGGTATGTGTTTTAACCGGTATCTTGGAGACGCACTGGACCCTCATGCCTTGTTTCTCTCTCCTCCCATAGGTAGAAATAACCCTTCAGGATATCAATGACAATCCACCAATATTTCCAACGGACACGCTGGATCTCACCGTGGAGGAGAATATTGGAGATGGCTCCAAGATTATGCAGCTAACAGCCATGGATGCTGATGAGGTAGCTCGGAGCAAGTCTGAATTTTTGCAACCTAGGATTGCATTAATTTATCAAATTCCAAGTACATATTGACAGCTTGACTACATCTTAATTAAGGTTTTGCATTGGGTGCTTCTTCCCCAACAACATTGGTTAGATAGTATTTGAAATGTGAATTAAGAATGCCAAGCTGGAAACTATCAGGAGGTGATCTTCCTTTGATCAGCAATTCACAACTTAGTTAATTGCTGGTTGCATTTGAGATTTCTTAGCCAGATTACTTTGCTGCTCAAAAAGTGAAAGGATCTAAAAATAGTTTTCATTTTTATGCCTCTGTCATTCCAGTTTACTGATAGCAGCTGAAGATTGATTTTTATTTTATCTGTAATTGCAAAAAGCAAAAAATTCAACTCATAAAGTTTTCAGGATCCTTCCAGTCCTGTTTAGTTTTTACATATGTGTATGCAATACAGGTCATTTAAAACAAATGATATAGTATGTAATTTGTATATTATCCAAACAAGCTAATGACTTTTCAATTTCTTTAATGAACATTAATTTATGCCCGGTGCTGAGTGTGAAACTTAGGGGCACAATTTAAATGATTATCTCCTATGCGTTTTTCACTTAGTCATGTAATCAACATACTCCAAATGGCCTGGGAAGGTATATAATTTGTAGTTTTACTTTTTTTCCCATAAAATAAATGCATTGCATGGTTTTCTCTTTTGCTGGGAAAAGGGTTTCCTTAATTTCCAGCTGAGTACAGTGAGATACTCCCTGGTGTTTCCCAACACCAGGAGAACTTTCCTGTCTTCCCAGCCACGCCTGCCACAGAGCTGAGCTCCTGCCTGCCTGTCCTCCTGTAAGCTCCGGGAGGAGCTGATGTTTTGATTTTCAGCCTGAGTCTGCTCTTCCTAAATTTATTTCTTTAACGTTAAAAGGGTGAATAAATTACAGACTCATGTTAACAGCTAATACAGATACATAATGTCTTAGTTATTTATAAATTTCTTCAAAGTCTCAATAGTAAAAGGGAACAGAATAAAGCATTTAGATAATGATAGTCGTGCATTAGGAAGGGTTTGTGTTTACTGCCCACTACTCAGTTTTATATGGAGTTTTACTCCAAACCCTGCTATCATTGAAAGAGTTATATTACTGAACATTTCTATTATTAATATATATGTAATATCATTGCTATAATGTAGCAAATACATTTTCTTAAAATTATCATTAATAAAATATATTTGGATATATAAATTCGCAAAATGTCATTAACTCTAATTTAAAAATAGCAATAAGAATAACACTAACAATAACAAAGCTAATATAATTGACATTAAGACAATCCATGTGGAGCAATTGTAATTTTAAGTGTTGTTTCATTGGTTATAGTAGCTACTGGCAGTAGAATTAGCAAATAAAACTCATTTTAGTTCAAGTGATTTATTCTAATCACTTCAGAAAAATAAAGTAGTAATCCTGTTCGTTTTAATAAGGATTTTAGAAGGATGCTATTTACTCCATAAAAAACTATAATTAGAGTGGGATCATTCAACACAATTTGTAGTGAGTTACAAATGGAATTGTGCTTTGTGAATTCAGTTGCTTCAGTCATCTCGCTGCTCTCTCCACTTGGGAGCTGGAGCATTCGGCCGCCCTAGAGTCTCTCAGCTGTTACATTGACATGTCTCCCCCTCTTTTTTCTTTTCAAGAGCACAAATCAGTGCTAACAGAAGCTCAGTGTTGTGAGCGCATCCTCCTGCCTGGGCTCACTTTTCTGTGTGTGCGAACAGGTGTGTGGCTTGCGCTGTCTTCAAGTTCGTCTCTTAAGCTATGTTTAGAGCAAGGACAAGATCTGAGGAGGTGGGGCAGTTCTAAGCCTCTGCATAAATAGGATCCAACACAGGTTCCATTTCACTTCATTTCTCTGGAGAGTGGCCTTCTATGTTTAGAAAAGCCTGGGCCTCCTGGCAGGTGTTCTCACTAGGGCGCTCTAGGCTGAAAGGCCACCAAAGGTAAAGTGAGGAATCCAGGACCTGCCAGTCCACACTTGGAGTGAGACAGGGTGAGGCAAGGGACAGAAAAGTGTAAGGCGAACATGTGGGACTGGCAAGGGTGTGGCGTAGCTCATCTGCAACTCAGGGGGAGAAGGGGTGCAGAGAAGGTGTGTGGTGGGGCTGCCCCAGGGCCTGCGATCAGCAGCCTTCTAACTGGATCTTGGTGTGTGTGTGTGTGTGTGTGTGTGTGCATGTGTTTGTACCTGTGTATGCATGAGTGTGTGCATGAGTACATGACTGTGTGTGGGTTCATATACGTGTGTGTGTGAGTGTGTGCATGTGTCTGTACCCGTGTGAGCATGAGTGTGAGTGTGCATGAGCATGTGACTGTGTGTATGGGTATGTGTCCGTGTGTGTGTGCATGTATCTGTACATGTGTATGCATGAGTGTGAGTGTGCATGTGTGCATGATTGTGCATGGGTGCTTGCACATGTGTGTGTGTGTGAGAGTGTGTGTGAAAGCAAGGAGAGGATGGAAGGGAACGAGTTAATACACCTGAAACTTTCAGGGATGGATGGCTGTTTTTGTAACATTTGGGCCACTCTTTTTCTTAGAGATGAAGCTCATTAGGCTGCTTTCCTTCTTGAATATGTTTTCCCTTGAATTTTTAATGGTGTTTAATAAGTACTGAGTATTTTGGCTCCTGACACGAGGCACTGACAGTTCTTTGGCTGTGTTCCAAGCAGCCTGGGTACCTAGCTTACTGTGGGTTCCGAAACGTTACATTTTCTTTTTTTTGAGTCACTGACAATAAATTAATATTAATGCTTTTAGACAAACCTTAATTTTATTATCTACTCCCTTCTCAGCTCCTTATCTCTCAGTTGAATTTGGGGGAGAACTGTTTTGGAATGTTTTCCCTCTTCCCCAGCCATGGCCATGTTCTCTTTCACCAGCCAGTTGGAACTGGACTGAGTAGGAAGTGAAAGGGGTTTCTAGTGTTAAATGGTCACACAGCCATCAGGGTATGGATGAGAATGTTCAGTGGAGTTCTTTACCACACTAAGATTACAGAGGTCATCTGCAAATTATGTGTCTATATTTTTTGTTATCTGTATGCCTTTCCTGAATTGCTTAACCTACCATGTAAGTGTCAATGTCTTAGAGAGACTTGCAGGGCCCTGGAGAAAGGGTTCCGGGCACACCTGGGTGGAGGAATCCCTGTGCAGCAGGTACCTGCTGACCTTCATTCCAATCCGTTTGAAATGTGTGGGGCCAAGATACACACGTTTCCCGGCATGTGACTCTGTCAGGCTCTTTTCCTTTTATAAACAGAATTATTATGCCCATAACGGGCCGGGATGCTCAAACTTGGTCTCATGGTACCGCACTTGTTTTTCAAAACGCTAGTTAAGGTTGTAAAATGCATGTGGAATTTAGAGCTATTTACCTTTAGAATTCCTTCCATGGGCTTTTGTCTTTGTGGTTTCTGGGGAGAGTAGAGTATTTTTAAACATCTTTATTTCCACTGCATTGCAGCTGAAACATGATATTTGTTTCTTGTGTTGCTGATACGGCATATTTTGGATATTAAAAAAAATAAACTTTCAAAAGACCTAATGAAATCATTACTCTTGGCTAGACACTTTCAGACACTGTTACTTCACCAACTCAGCTGATTCTGAATATGAAAAGATTGTTTTAATCAGCACCGTCTGATCTTTGCTTTTATTTCAGAAGAATTGTCACAACTTGAAGAATATCATTTATTATTTAGTCATTGTGTACATGGGGCATTTCTAAACATCAGGCCATTTGTGTAACAGCTTTAAATGGAATTCTTTGCTTTCCCCGAAATTCCGAGCATGAATGAACTCAGTGGGTCAGAAGCGTGTGGCTGGCATCTCTGTCCCGCTTCCCTGCGGCGGTGGAATTCCTTCACACCTGCAAGCACATGGTCAGGTTATCAGTTTCAACTTCTTACCGAGTGTTTTTGTTAAACTGTAAAATTACAATAAATATGTTATATACTCACATACACCTGAGCATGCAAGATTAACGTGGGTAACGTGTTGAACTCAGTTGTTCCTTGATTAAATTAAAATGGGCTTTGAGGCATTCACTTTATTAAATTTGAAGACTGCTTTTGGGAATGCCGTACAAAAAGATTGCAAATAAACACACACTTTGAAAGGAGGAATATTTTTGTTTGAGGCCAGTAGAAATCCTCCTCTTACGTGTTTGACCATGAAGGGAAAGACGTGGAGTCCATGAGAGGCCAGCTTTTGGAGGCCGTGGTGGCTGCAGCCTCCAGCACTCACCTTATGATCCTGTACAACACAGTTTAAGTTCTTCCTAAAAAGTTTCTTGAAAGTTCTTAATCTGAATATTTAATAAATAAATTTCTGAATGTTATTAATTGTAAGTGATATAGTTTTAGGTAACTCTTTAAATGAAAGAGTAACTTTGAAGTCAACCACAACAATAGTTACTCAGTGTCAAGATCAATAATTACACATAAAAGAATGTCAGAAGCCCTATTTTCTCCAGAATATGCAGCCACTCCAATTATAGTTTGATTTAACTTGTTCATTTACAGTAGTCTAAGTCATCAAATGTTTCTCTTTAAAAAAAATTTAAAAAAAAATCACATTCCAGTACGTAGTATTTCTCAAGGATTGTTCTAGTTCTTGTTTTTGTTTTTTAAACAGGTACTAATTTGCTCTTCATAGCCACCCCATTAGGCAGGTAATAGTGTCCTCCCAATTTTACAAGAGCAGACACAGGCCTGGAATGGTTAAGTATGTGCCCAAGGCCAGGCACCTAGTAGTAAGGGAGCGGAGATCCAACTCCCAAAGTGAGGCCCCAGAGCACCCTTCTCAACCAAACCGCCTGTGCTTAACTCTATATTTCTGTTAATATACATAGTTTTAAACATCTAAGTAGAACTACAACTTCGACAATAAATGTATTTAAAAATATTTGTGAAAATACTATGGCATTAGTATCTTCCGTTTCCAAATCTGCCTGGTTCCTGAATTCTCCATGATTTCTTTGATTTTGGACTCTGCTAAAACCCACCCTTCCTGAAGTGCTTTACTTCACCTCCGTGGTGGGGGACCTGCACCCCGCCTAGGCATCAACACCCTTGCTGTACCATCCCCCGCCATACCTTGCTATACCTCCTCCTCTTGCCCCTCCTCCCCCTCCTCCTCTTGCCCTGCCCCTCCTCCTCCTCCCCCTCCTCCTCCCCTTCCTCCTCCTGCCCTGCTCCTCCTCCTGCCCCTCCTCCTGCCCTGCCTCTCCTCCTCCTGCCCCTCCTCCTGCCCTGCCCCTCCTCCTCCTGCCCCTCCTGCTGCCCTGCCCCTCTTCCTCCTGCCTTGCCCTCCTCC
>JAJEJO010004212.1:149651-163556 GCA_020662805.1 Glaucomys volans
CCTCCTCCTGCCCTGCCCCTCCTCCTCCTCCCCCTCCTCCTCCCCTTCCTCCTCTTGCCCTGCCCCTCCTCCTGCCCTGCCCCTCCTCCTGCCCCTCCTCCTGCCCTGCCTCTCCTCCTCCTGCCCCTCCTCCTGCCCTGCCCCTCCTCCTCCTGCCCCTCCTGCTGCCCTGCCCCTCTTCCTCCTGCCCTGCCCTCCTCCCCCTGCCCCTCCTCCCCCTGCCCCTCCTCCTCCTGTCCCTCCTGCTGCCCTGCCCCTCTTCCTCCTGCCCTGCCCCTCCTCCCCCTGCCCCTCCTCCTGCCCTGCCCCTCCTCCTGCCCTGCCTGTCCTGCTTCTTACACTCTTTGTGTGGATGCTCAGGCCTAGGCTGCTGTCCCTGTCTCATCTATTCGAACTCAAACTCCCTTCAGCCCCTATGGCTTCAGTGGACTCCCCCATTCAGTGACCTTCAGATACTTTTCTCAGATGTCATTCTCCAATCTGTAATTGCCAGATAGCAATTTCTATAAAGTTCTCCTTCCATCACTGAAGGTACCACAAATAAAATCGCCATCATGTCTTCCTCTGCATCAGCGAAGAGGCCATTCCTGAAGTATCTTTGAGAGTCTTCTCATTCTCACTAAAGTAATTTGAAGTTTCATTATAGTTTTTCCTTCTCTTTCACTTTTACCACTGCGTAAGATGGTTGAAAGAAGTAAGTGGAATATACATGAAAAATTTGAACTAACAGAACTGTTATGGTTATTTCTTTATCTAGTAATCACTTAATCTTACAGATTCTCCTGCGTGTTATGCTGGTTACACAGGGATTTGGAGTTTAAGTTCTAGAGCAAGACTCCCTGGGTTCAAATCCCTTTGTCTCAGTCTCTTTGTATTCAAAATGGGCACAGAAATGGGGCTTCCATAACCAGCTTGCCTGTAGGATTAACTTAATTAGTCCCCTTGAAGTAATGTGCTCAGGGCAGTGCTTAACACCTAGTAAGAGATTAACGACTGACCTTTCCACTCCCTGGCTTGTAGTTTATAGTTCTGAGGGTCATAACCGACGTCAGAGACCTGAGAAGTGCTTCACCAACTTAGGGGAAGTGCAGGCCCCACCTCTGGGGCCCGGATTCTTTTTTCTTTCTACGAGGGATTGAACTCAGGGTCTGGAGGCACTTTTCCACTGAGTTCCACCCTCAGCCCTTTTCATTTTTATTCTGAGATAGGGTCTCGCTAAGTTGCAGAGGCTGGCCTCAAACTTGCCTTCCTCCTCCCTCAGCCTCCTGGGATTGCAAGTATTGCCAGCTTTTGGGCTAAGAGTCTGTACTCTTCTTTATTTGGATTCTCCTCCCTCTAGCACATACTATGTATCAAAAGCCTTGAAAAGGTTGCCTCTAATTAAAACGAGATCAGGTTTCCTGGCCCTAGAATTCAAGTCAGTTTGCGTGAAGTTTGAGATTCTCCAAATTGTATCTATAACTTGCCATTTTACCTTGACTTTCTTCTTTGGATGTAGATTAAAACTTTCCCCTCAGTCTCCTTCCCTCTGCACTTCTGCTTCCATCCAGATGTTGTTCTTAATCTGTGTTAAAAAAAGCTTCTCTTCCCCCAGCCCAATTCTGCTCCACTAGGCATTATATCTTCCTTTGAAAAGAAACTCAGAAGGGTCCCCCTTTCCCCTCTGTTCTCTGGTGCTTATCACAAGCCCTGTCCATTGGGCGCTGGGCTGTCCTTGCCCAGGTCAGCTGCACAGAAGGAACATGAGCTGAGTGTGGAACATGTAGGTTTGAAATCCCCCCAAGCTGAGCACGCCAGCAAAAGTTAACCGGCATCTCAGAACCCAGGGTCCTCTTCTGTGAAAGTGGCCTGGGAGGCGTGAATGCCACTCATCTTTATCTGTTCGGAGCACTGATGGCTATTTAGGTTGTTTGTAACTCTCCACAGCCGTGACTCGTGTTCCTAAACACGGGAGTCCTACCATCTCTTTGAAATAGTAATTTCAGTTCTTCTGAGTGACTTCCCCAGAGCTGTAGATCTCATGGCGGTTGCATTTGCCATTTCTGGAGGACGCTTCGCAGTGTCCCCGGGCCTGCGTGGTGCTGCATTCTCACAGAGCGGGGGCTTCCCCCTTCTCCCGCCCTGCCTGCTGCTCCTTGGTAATGGTCACTCCCGCAGGTTTCAGGTAACATATTATGTGGTTTAGATTTGCATTTCCCTGACCATAGGTGACACTGAGCATCTGTGAATGTAACTGTTGGCCATCTTGACGTCTTCTTTGGAGAGGTGTCTATTTGAAGCCCTGGACTGTGTGCAGTGTAAGATGAGGTCAAGTCCATTCCTTTCTTGCTGGTTTTCCCAGCACACTGGTCGGAGACCCGTTCTTTCCCTGTTGTGTGTTCTCATCTCAGTTGTCAAAGACAAGCCGATGGTTTTGCGGCCATGCATTTTGGGGCTTCCTACTCTTGACCTTGGCCTGTGTGTCTGTCAAAGCCAGGGCCATGCTGTCCTCATCAGCAGCTCTGCAGAGGGTTTCAAAATCAGGCAGTGTGGGCCTTACCTGGGTTCCTTCTCAACATCGTTTTGGTGATTTGGAATCCTTTGTGATTCTAGAGGAATCTTATTTTTTTTTCTATTTCTGTTCAAAAATGCCATTAGGATCGTTGCTAGGAATTGCATTGCATCTGTGGGCAGCTTGGGGTCTTCCAAAACCTGAGCACAAGCGTCTTACTGTTTGTCTGTGTCCTTGTTAATTTCTTTCGTGAGTGTTTGTAATTTCCAATGTGCGAATACTTCACCTCCTCAGTGAAGTTTATCCACAGTTACAGTTTGACAATTCACAGCCTCAGATGAAATGAAAGCCAGAGTCACATGCGTCACCTGCACGTTCACAGAAGCCCTGAGGACCATGCCCTTCCCTCTGCACCCAGAGCTCAGTGTCCTCTCTCTCCTTAGGGTGCCAATGCTCTGGTCACCTATGCTATCATCAGTGGGGCTGATGACAGCTTCCGCATTGACCCTGAATCTGGAGACCTGATAGCCACCAGGCGGTTGGACCGGGAACGTCGCTCGAAATACTCCTTGCTGGTCCGCGCTGACGATGGCCTTCAGTCCTCGGACATGAGAATCAACATAACGGTCAGTGACGTGAATGACCACACGCCCCGATTCTCCAGGCCGGTGTACTCCTTTGACATCCCTGAGGACACAGCTCCTGGTAGGTGGCCGACCCTGGGTGCACGTCACAGGAATCACCTTTGACTACATTAGGGCTGCACCGCATTAAGGACTTGTCCACCCCGTGCTACTGGTTCTACAGACATACCTGCTGGGTTTGGAGCCTTTTAACCAGCTTTCTTTGGTACAATTTCCAAGGAAATTGCTAGATTTTTGAGAGTGAATGAGGTTAGCCATTCATCTGATTACTAATTACAGATTTTTCTGTTTCAGAAAGTATTTATGACATGGGTGCTAATGCTTTTGGAAATCTCAGAAATACTTTTACCACTTTAAAAGTGTATGAGATTGTATTTTCTTTATTCAGAAAGATCAAAAAGAAGCACATGAAAAACTGTTATTAACAGTTCAAGCAATTAGTAGCTGTGTGACTCAGGACAAATTGATTCATTTCTCTTTGCTTCAGTTTCTTCTATACAATGGAAACAATACTCCCATTCTGGAATGGGGTAAATGTTAGTTTAGAAAGTCTGTGTGAGTTTGCTAACATGGACCTTAAGGCTTAATAGGTGCTCAATAAATGTGGAACCTGAATCTTGAACTATAAGGTTATGTTAACCTGAGCCTGGCCGCTGCACATACTGTGTTGTGATTCAGTCTGATCACTCAGTGTCTCTGCCTCCGCTGTGTGTGAGGCTTCATTGCCATTGTTAGAAATTCTTATCTGAAATTAAAATTTTATTCTGAATTGCCTTTGGAAGAAGTTTGCATGATAAGGCTTATGATTCAGGAACTAGACAGAGGAATCACACGTGTGTAGAGCCCTGCCTTCCCTTGCTTCTTCCCTTCTCTCCCCACATGAGTTTCTCGGGTCCATGAAATTCTCATCACACTTATTTCCTGCTGTGCATGCAGCGGTGACTGCATGAGCTATAGAGTGCTCTCCACCACGTGCCCTGGGTCATCGCTTGGCGTCTCTGACTCCTGTCACTAGCAAGGGGCTCCAGCGTATATGCACTGAATTCACAGATATGGTGTTGCTTTAACAGTGTCAGGTAGAGAAGCGCTGTCAGGAGTCAGATGATCCCCCAGTATTTGACACTGTACCTAGATCCACCGTCACCACGGTCCATGCCTGTTTTATCAGTGGCATGTTGGGTTCAGAGCCACGGCAGAAATCTGAAGAATGTGATACACACTAGATTTCATAGTGGGTCTCTTGTTAAAGAATTTGCCTGTGTAAGCAGGTTTGGTGTCTCCCTGTGTATTCCTAGCATAGCCCTGGTCCCCGATCCTCAGACTCCCTCTTCTTTGTGGCAGGTTCCTTGGTGGCAGCCATTCTGGCGACAGATGACGACTCTGGCGTGAATGGAGAAATCACATACATTGTGAGCGAAGACGATGAAGACGGCATGTTTTTCCTGAATCCCGTTACTGGGGTCTTTAACTTGACTCGAGTGTTGGATTATGAAGCACAGCAATACTACATCCTCACCGTTCGCGCCGAGGACGGCGGGGGACAGTTCGCCTCCGTCAGAGTCTACTTCAACATCCTGGATGTCAACGATAACCCGCCTGTTTTCAGCTTGAATTCCTACAGCACGTCCCTCATGGAAAACCTCCCTCTAGGCTCTACTGTCCTGGTGTTCAATGTCAGCGACTCGGATGACGGTATGTGATCTATAGTAACTCCCGAAGTTTCCTTAAGTATCACCTAATTTAAATAGTTTATCTATTTCCTGTGTTCAGTTTTTGCAAAATTGCATTTTGTGAATGAAGTAGAATTGTAATTTAACTCTTCAGGACTTTAAAATTAAGTACTTTATCATTTCATTCTTATTTATAGAAGTTGCAGGACAGAGATTATAGCATTTTTAAACTTTTTTTATGCATTGACTTATTTATTTTTGCCCTAAATGTGTGCTGGTTTTGAAGTTTAGTAGTGTTGAGTGATAAACCAGAATTTTGGTAGGTTTTTGTTAGGTAAATGAAAATATTTAGGTTTATATATAGTATTTTAACTTAAAAAGGATAAAATCTGGAAACAAAAGAAAACAAGAGCTTTCCAGAAAACACTTAAGGATGAGTCACTAAGTGATGTACTTTACAGTAGCAATCACCACAGGTATTTTAGCAAGTTCTCGTGATTTGATTCGGAGGACAGCCTGAGATCTGTTTAACTTCTGCTACATAATCAAATTGAGACTTTGAGTTAAATATGTGTTTCTGTGTGTGTGTGTGTGTGTGTGTGTGTTTGACTTGTACTTTTTAAAAAGAATCTGGCAAAGTTTCATTTAAAAGCCGACCCCCTTGGTCTTTGTTCTGCTACCTGTTTTGTAAATACAGGCATCATAAAATATAGCATTAAAGATAACTTTGTACAGAGGATCAGTTTTTAGCTGAATGATTTGGAAAGTTAGCAGCCCTTGTTTTCCTTTGTTTTGGATGCAGCTAAAGGTCTTCGGAGTGAACAAAACAAAATGCAGTACTTTGAAGGGGAAGTCGATCTTGAGGCTCATGACACAGCCCCATCAGCTGTCATGTAGAGCTTCCTGGTTCTGACGTGCATGAATCCTATAATCTCAGAATGCCATGTGATCTCAGCATGCATTCTGGTCTGTATTTAGTTCCCTTTCAGGGGCATCTAGAAATGCCACTCAGAAAGATGAGTAAAAGGCACAGTTTTTTATATGTGTTTCAATAATCAAAGTTGGAAATGCTCTCCTTAGCATTCACTGAGTGCATTTTGAAGTTTCTTCCTCTTATTTGAACATGGTTAAACTGGACACGTGAATATACCAAAAACGGTGCACCTCCAATAGTCATAATCCTACCGTTGCTACAGCTCTTGCAAATACTAATATGATAATGACTGTTTTATCAGATGTTTGGTGTGCACTCTCTGGGTACAGCATCGCAGGTCTGCAGAACGGCTCCCACGAGATGTGTGTGTACGTCAGCACAGGCTCACCTCTGTTTGGGCGGTTGCTTTCTCTGCTATTACAACGTTCAGCTTACCTGTTCCCAGAATATGAGCTTTTGCCATGCCCTTTTAAGCATCCTTCAGTTGTTTGTCCCTGTGACTGTGCTCCACTTCTCTGTGGTTAAGAATCTTCCATGCTGCATCTCTGTGATGTATTTATCATGTCAGAGAGAGCCCCTTGTTGCATAAAGGTGTGGGTTCCTCTGGAATAAATCATATTTACCCCCATAACCTAAAATGCTGGGTTACTGGGCAAATAGCAAAAGAGAGAATTTCCTTGTCAGAGACCTGCTGGAATATTCCATGTCTGTCTAAGCGGAGACTCGACCTTGCACTCCAGGTCCCCTCTCACGGACTTTCTCCCCTTTGATTGTGTTGCATGAAAGTTGCAAGCTACATTCACCCATTGTTTTAGTTTTGAATACTTTTATCAGTGTAATTTCCTGTACCTTGACCTAAAATATAGGACAGAGTTCCTATTCTTTCTGAATTACAAGGATAACGATAAGGGTGACCTTGTTGATAAAAAATACTGAGTTTCAATAAATACTTCTCTAGATATTTCACAGGAAATACGATTTAGGCATGTTTTTTGGGGGGGGGTTCTGGGTTTGATCTTCAGGGTGTTGGACCACTAAGCACCATCTGCAGCCCTATTTTGTATTTTATTTAGACGCAGAGTCTCACTGAGTTGCTTATCACCTGGCTTTTGCTGAGGTTGTCTTTGAACTCGTGATCCTCCTGCCTCAGCCTCCCAACTGCTGGGATTATAGGTGTGCACCACCACATCTGGCTGATTTAGGCATCTTTAAAATAATAAATTAATCTTAATCTCTGATCAGCAGGTTTCTGAGGAGGTCATTTTGCCTTATTAGGCGAAGGAGAAGACATTTTACATGAAAATAAATTTGACATTTATTGTTACCTGTAAACTAACTCTTCCAGAGATTAACCTGTAACATTGTAAGTGACAGGACCATTTCATGAGAATGAGACCCATCGTCACTATTTCCATAAGACAGGTAATAGCTGTCTTAATCTCAAAGTCTCCGTGCAATAGAAAAAAATCATATTAAGGAAAACCACCGTAAAATTGTACATCATGAAAAGACCCCGGTCTTGATGATTCTTTCATTATTCTGTAAACCACCCATATTTTAGAATATCGGGAAGTCATGTGAGGATGTGTGGATAATGAAGTAATTTTTGCTCAACTGTTGTTCCCACCCATGCTCGGTGCACAATGCAGACCCTCTGAGTAGCAGATGGGTTCCACGTTCCCGTGCCCTGATGGCACTGTTGGGACTGCTGCGTTAGGATGAGTGCCATCTGACTCACTTCCACGTGCTGCCGCCGTGGGCAGGCTGGATCTTTGAGAATAAAGCCATACGTTTCATCACAGAGCTACGTGTGTCTAGTTCTTCCATGTTTTTAATCAGTTAATTCCTAAGTGTTTGTCTATTCCTGTATTTTATGTACTCTGATCCTTAGAACTAAATTCTTCACCGAAATGCAAATATCTAGGTTTCCCTTTATAAACACACACACACACACACACACACACACACACACACACACACTCCCCAATAAATCTGCCAGGAAGAATCATAGAGCTAAATGACTTTCAGAAAATTGAACACAAATGGTTTGAAATGTGGGCTGTTTTTAGTTTAAAGATCTGCTGGGCTACAAAAACCCACTAAATTCAAGTTTCAACACTTATGGAGAGAATTTAAAATCTAAAAATAATAGATTTTCATGATTCAGATGTTTGATGCAAGGAGCAGAGGGAGAGATTTCTATACTTCAGCTTTCTGTATTTCAGTGCATTGCAACTGTTGAGGGAGAGCTGTCTGTTTTATTGTCTCCATATGCACTTTCTAGATGTGGAGCATGTTCCCCAAGTCAGGAATGAAAAGTTTCCCTCTTTACAGGAAAGTGAACGTAGACAGTTTCTGTGGCCAGTAATTCAGCAGTTGGGTTTCAGTTCTTCAGAGAAGAGCTGTTTCTTAGGTTTGCAGTGTTTTTTGCAAAAACAGTTATATTTTTGTTTTCTCGGAGATAATTGCTGCTCTCTTCAGTTCATTTCTAATGTTATTAACTAATGTGTTTGTCATAATTAGTTGAGTGAAAGATCACATTTTTCTTCTTTCCTGACTCTAGGCCTCTCAGACCTGTTTCCACCCCCACTCACACCCCCAGCTTTCCCCCTATGAAAGGGCTGCTCCTGTTTAGGACAAGGCTATAAAGCCCTGGTGCTGTGCTCTGTTTTGCTCTGTGATTTCGTTGTTTACCTAAGGAAAGAGCATGCCTGGTGCCCCGGGCGCTTGGAGCTCCTTCATAGCTCACATGTCAGTGGATGTTTGGAGACCACTCAGGCTTCGCAGTCCTGTGAAATTTCCTCAGTGTTCCTCATTTCTTTCAGCCTTGGTATGGAATATCTCATAGATCTCCATGTAACAATTTTTCCCCTTTGCTCGTTTGTGGTGTTAATTTTATTCAGGTTTTCTCATAACTACGTTTCTCAGTAATGACTGTATCTGCGTTGGGGTTTTAAAGGAAGAAGGGTTCAACATTTGCTGCTGGACTTTGTCATGGGGAATGCAGAGATGTCCTCAGAAAGAAGAAAAATTGGTTATATACACACAACTTCCCCTCCACATAATATAGTTAAGGATAAAGTGTTCCCCCAACTGATGTGCATTCGTATCTCCAAACCTGCGGAGTTTTAAGAGGAGGAGGTGAAGTAGGCTGTTGACCTTTCTCTATCCTGATCTTAAATTCTTTTTGTCCCCTGTTGGTGAATTGACCTGTGAACCCCATTAGCATTATTTATTCATATTTCTCCGATCTTCAAGCTCCTAAGTATTCTGAACTTTATAACCTCAGCTTTGTGCATTTCTGAATAGGCTTAAACTGTAACGATTAAATACTGCAACCCATAATGAGAGGAGAAGCTACCTTTTCAAAGATTTGCACTGCAATTGCTCACCCTGAAGTTTGGGGTCAATAAATCAGTTCTTGAAAGTTATGTTCGCAAATGTTTTTTCTCTGCATCAGCGCATAGACAAAGGACATTAGAGGCCCTCAAATGACAGGAAAAGAGTAATATGACATTATTGAAAGAACAGACGCTACATGGTGGGAGAGTGAATTCCATCACTCAGGTGGTCACCTCAGGTAGTGAGGAGCCGATGAGATTCAAGAAGGGTAAAAGCTAACCAAATAGTCAGAATCCCGAGAAAGAGTATGTTTAGAAAAAGAACAAAAGAGCGATTCCATTATTCTAGGACACTTGGCAAGAGTGAATGTAGTTTCTGACAGGTAGAACTCAGAAACCTCAATATTTGAAATTAATTTGTGAAGTCTAGATGCTGTTTGTAAGTGATTCATGTTAATCGATCATTTGTCCCTAGCCCCAGAGTATAAAGTCTTTACAAAGGATGGATGATCTTGTGCATTAATTTGTAATCATCACGATACCCTGCAATATTCTTAAGATTTTAAGGGCAAAATATAGAAATCCACATGGCCTTGTGTGCCACAATTCTGAGGCAGAAAAATCTGACTTTCTTTCCGTTTCCACGGCTTATCTGCTACTTACCTTTCTGCTATTTACTGTTAAAAAAAATAGCCTGGTGTATTCTCTGCATTGTTTGCTATCAGAATCTCTGCAATCGTGTTCTGAGATAAGAATTTAAATATTTTTAAAGCTAAAAGGTGACACATTCCTTGGAAAAAAGATATTATCTAAATATGGCCCAATAATAGCATGAACATTATCCTTGAAGAATTCAGTGCATAATTTTACTGCTAACAATTCCTTTAAAGAATACTTTTAAATATGTATAATAAAATTTGAGAGACAGCTATTTTCTCAAAGGCCATTACTTGGCCAGATGCTTAATAGGAATTAAAAAGTATTTATTGGTTTTGACAAGAAATGTAAAAGTAGACTTAAAGCATCCATGACTAATGCCATACATCAGAACATTTTATTACTCTTCTCTGAAAATTGATGTCAGCTTCAATAAATTACTGAAGTATAAACGGTTGAGTAATGATACAGATTGTGGCACTGTTAGCGTTGGACCCTGGGGAATTATGTGATAAAAACAAGGAAATGTATAGAAAAATATCTGCTCTCTGGAATGTTTTTCTCCTCTTTACTTTTGTAATTTAACATTTCAACATTGTAATAAAGAGCATGCGGTCTAAGGATCATTTGTCCAACCAGACTGTAAACAGCTCTTCAGATCAAAGTGAACAGGAAGGGAGTGATGTGTATGAATTATTTACCAAAAACTAACTGAGCCACAGCTAAGTCATTCATCACGTGTGTTTGATCATTCCACAACGTAGCAAGCATGCAGTAAGAATCTGGGATCAGCACACATTAAGGTGTTTTTCCCTTTAATTTCAGGTGTCAACTCCCAGCTAGCTTACAGCATTGCTTCAGGTGACAGCCTCGGGCAGTTCACAGTTGACGAGAAGGGCGTGCTCAAAGTCCTGAAGGCCCTGGACCGAGAAAGTCAGTCCTTCTACAACCTGGTTGTGCAGGTGCATGACCTGCCGCTGCCTCCGGCCTCCAGGTTCACAAGCACGACGCAAGTCTCCCTCATTTTGCTCGATGTCAATGACAACCCACCTGCATTTCTTTCCCCTAAGTTGACGTACATTCCAGAAAACACGCCTATCGATACTGTTGTTTTCAAAGCTCAAGCCACCGACCCCGACAGTGGCCCCAACAGCTACATAGAGTACACCCTGCTGAACCCTCTGGGCGACAAGTTCAGCATCGGGACCATCGACGGGGAAGTGAGGCTCACGGGAGAGCTGGACAGGGAAGAGGTTTCTAACTATACCCTAACAGTGGTGGCCACAGACAAAGGCCAGCCTCCTCTCTCTTCTTCCGCAGAGGTGGTAGTGATGGTTCTGGACATCAACGATAACAACCCTGTTTTTGCACAGCCTGGGTATAAAGTGCAGATCCGCGAGGACACGCTCACAGGAACAGATATAGTACAAGTCTTTGCAGCAGACGGAGATGAAGGCACCAACGGGCAGGTTCGCTATGGCATCGTGGATGGCAATGCCAATCAGGAATTTCGGATCGATTCTGTCACAGGTGCCATCACTGTGGCTAAGCCTTTGGATAGAGAGAAGACCCCTCTGTACCTTCTCACTGTTCAAGCTACGGATCGAGGAAGCACCCCCAGGACAGATTCCTCCACCGTCAGCATCGTTTTGCTGGACATCAATGACTTTGTTCCTGTGTTTGAGCTATCTCCATATTCTGTAAATGTCCCTGAGAATTTGGGGACCCTACCCAGAACAGTTCTCCAGGTGAGTATATTTATGCGTGAGGAAGATGGTGTTCAATCTAAGGCACCTAATTGGGAAGCCCCGGTCTGGACAGTGTTCCTGCTCCCTCATTCTCTTCTTATTCTCATCCATAAAATGCTCAGTTGCAGATAGAGCGAATCTGGAGAAGGAAAGCTTCTGTGCACCCAAAGGCATCGGTCGAATGAATCAAACCTCTTCATTTCCCCATTCTGAAAGATTGCATTTTGGCTGTGTTCTTCTGTGCATATTCATGTTGCACACATTTATATATTTGTGTTGCTTTGAATTTTGTTTCACATGCCAGTAGCATCTGCACACTGAGACCAAGTAAGATGATACCAAAGTTGGAAACGTTTCTGACAAGCAGTGTTCTCCCTCCCCTCTTCCTAAGTTCCACTCCCCGGTGAGACTGAGGTAGTGCTGCTGGCACATGGGTATGGCATCCCCAGGCCCTGGAGCCAGGTTCTCGGAGTCTTGAGTGAAGAATCAATGAGATGCAAGAGGCTGGCTGTGAGGCAGAGGGTGACTGAGAGCAATCCCTCTGCACAGTGGGGCTCACTTTCATGGGATGTTCTAGTTTGCCCTCTTTTCTGGGTGGCTGGATTTGATTGGCATGTTGATCAACAGCTGAATTTGACCTAATTATTTCTCTATCACCTGCATGTTTCTTTTACCCCCAGAAAATTCACTGGGGGGAAGCAAATGCCATGCTAATGTGTATTAACTAGCAATGAGTCACCCTTAGGTCAGTCTCTTGGGCTATTGTGCATGACCAAGATTGAGGACTTTACCTTTAGGGACTTGAATTCCCCTGGTGGTCCTCTAGCTTCCTCCCTTAAACTGTAGCTTGGCCCAGCTTCCCCTCACAGGAGGGCGCTTCCAGCTGGTGTTGGGAGGGACTGAGGGCCCTACGGCACGGTGGCCTCTCTTCTGCCTTTTCTATCCCTTCCCCATGCCCCATCTCTTTCCTATCATTAACAATTTTGTGAAGACTTCCAAAATGTCATGCATTAGTTTTATGCATGTTTCTGTACAGACATGCACAATACATGCTCTTCTTTACCATTTTTATTTTTTACTTGAAAGCTTAAAACTCGCTTAGGCATATTTTTTGTGTGACTTAACCTCTCTGTCTTCTCACTGATACACTTTATTTCTTGGTGTGCGCTAGGATAGGTTTGCTCACGTCAATGATGCATCCCGTTCCGCCCTGTAGGTGGTGGCAAGGGATGACGACCAAGGAGCCAACAGCAGACTCTCCTATGTGCTCATTGGTGGTAACGAAGACAACGCTTTTACCCTCTCGGCCAGTGGAGAACTTGCAG
Organism: Glaucomys volans; assembly: GCA_020662805.1. Taxonomy (NCBI): domain Eukaryota; kingdom Metazoa; phylum Chordata; class Mammalia; order Rodentia; family Sciuridae; genus Glaucomys; species Glaucomys volans. The sequence goes on from JAJEJO010004212.1 coordinate 162,462, forward strand.
TCACTCAGAGTCTGGACCGTGAAACCAAGGAGCACTTTGTCTTGACGATCACAGCTACAGATTCAGGTGAGTCCGTGCCAACTTGGTTCAGTTGTGAATAATTTCTTTATGAGTAAATGAAAATATTTTTGTTCGTCCTTACATTAGTCATTGTTGAAATCTGCTAATGCTTGAACCATTCACTGTATCCACATTTTAACACCGCACAGATGACTTCAGAAAATGTATGTAAGTGGTAAGAATGAAACACATCAGAATCAAAGCCCGATTTCTGTAAAGCAGAGTCAGTCCTTGCTGTGAGTACCTCTGGGTGTGACCTCCTCCAGCACTTGAGTGAGGGAGCAGTTACAGAGCTTTCCCTTTGAAAATGTGCAGATGGTTTGATGGTCATAGAGATGAAGAGCAGGTCTGGAGGAGCTCTACGTCACTAACCCTGAGGATCAGCCCAGCTGTCATAGGGCTGTAGTATTTGTTGAGCTCTGCAGAGCTGGGGAAAGTGGCAGGGATGGCAGGGCCCTCACTGGCTTAGGAATGCAGTAAGGTGCCAAGGTCTTGGAAAGCGGTGCACATCAGCCTCCAGTGTCTGCAGAGTAGTTACTTATAACTCTGGAGCAGGGAGCAATGAAAAGCAGTCTATTTTTTGAAAAGCAATAGTGCTGCTCACTTTCTGTTTTATGCATATTGTTATACAGATGGACTTGTGGAATACAAATCACTCTACCATTTTTAGTTTTGACTGTATTCTTAAATATAGGAAGCTTCTAATTGAAAATTGAAACAACCAAAGTGTACCAAAGAATCAATATACCATCAATAATGTAGATATTGCTTAAATATTTGTTGAATAAGTTGATTTAAAAATATTAATTCCTAGCCAGGCGTGGTGGCATGCGCCTGTAATCCCAGCTACTCGGGAGGCCGAGGCAGGAGGATCTGGAGTTCAAAGCCAGCCTCAGCAATTTAGCGAGGCCCTAAGCAACTCAGTGAGACCCTTTCTCTAAATAAAATACAAAATAGGGCTGGGGATGTGACTCAGTGGCCAAGTGCCCCTGAGTTCAATCCTTGGTTCCAAAAAAACAAAACAAAACAAAACAA
>JAJEJO010004212.1:163656-192975 GCA_020662805.1 Glaucomys volans
TTTTTTTATGGAAATTAATGTCACAATTTAGTATTTAGTATTACATTTTTAATTATGTTGATGTATTTTTAAAAATTATTTACATATTCTTGAGCCAAAGGATATTTGTTGGAACTTCAAATGACTAAGATTATATATATATGAATATATATACATGTGTAAATTTATATGCCTGTTTTATATATATATATATAATATGCATTATATATAATGCAGATACATATGTATGTAAGCATAATGTAGATATGTGGATACTCATAACAACATTCTGAGATTTCAAAAGGTTATTTTACTATTGTTAAAATTTTTTTTTATTAATATAATGATTTAAAATTTGGGTAATGTGTTAAAAATTGTACAGGTTGTAATGTGTTTTGTCATGATACTACTCATAAAATAGAGAGAGAATTTTAAATTTTGGGAAACAAAACATTTACACTAATTATTCCAAAGACAGTGCTACTGATTTCTAATGTGGTTTCATTTTCCCTCTTGATGTAGATATGTATATACATGGAAATGCTTCATGAAAGCACAGTACTTCCCCTGTTTTTAATGTGCTGTGTTACATTCATGCTAACTAAAAGCTGTGAGGATGGATGACCATGGTGTGATGTGATAGACACGTGAAGTTTAACCATGTCAATCTGAAACGTGGTTCTTCGTGGGTGCAGTCAGTACTGTGCTTTGTGTCACTAGGCATTAGGGGCGAGCATGCTTCTGTGAAAAATGTGATCACTTCTGTGTTGCCCGAATCAGTCAAGTTTACCAAAAGTCACCTGGAAAGAAGGAAGAGACCATATATGTGCAGTCAGCTGTGTTGATCAGTGTGCCAGGTTCTGCAGACACTCATCTCTACACAGGATTTTTTTTGTTACCATCCCAATTACCCAAAGACTTAAGTGTTTTTATTTCTTCTTTAAATATGTAACCCAAACTCAAGTAGTTAAATAATTTACTTAGAATTACATAGCTAATAATAGCAGAGTAAATTCAGATCCCAGCACATCTGACTTAGCAGATCAAGGAATACTGACGGTTTCAGTGTGGAGGTTGTTTTAGTGAACTTTTTTTTTTTTTCTATCACTGTGACCAAAAGATCTGACAAGAATACGTAGAGGAGGAAATTTTATTTTGGCTCATGGTTTCAGAGATGTCAGTTCATAGACAGTCAACTCCATAGCTCTGGGCCCAAGATAAGGCAGAACATCATGGCAGATGAGTATAAAGGAGGAAAGCTACTCAGGACATGGCAGTCAGGAAGCAGAGAGAACTATACTCACCAGGAACAAAATATAAACCCCAAAGGCACATCCCCAGGGACCTGCTTACTCCAGCCATGCCCTGCCTGTCAAGAGTCACCACCCAGTTAATTCATCGCAGTGGGTTAATCCACTGATCATGTCACACTTCTCATAACCTAATCATTTTGCCTTTGAAAAATCCTTGCATTGTCTCACACATGGGATTTGGGGGGATACTTCATAGCTAAACCATAATATTTCACACCTGGCCCACAAAAGCTCATGCTCATCTCACAATGAAAAAACACATTAGTCCATTTCCAAGAGTTCCCAAATCTTAACCGTTTCAACATTGAACCACTAAGAGTCTCATATGGTGAGAGAAAAGATCAAAAACAAGTTACATAAATCCAATATATAATGGCACAGAAGACACATTTTCATTCCAAAAGGGAGAAATAGGGGCATAGGACCAAAGCAAGACCTAAACCCAGGAGGGCAAATGAGTCCTATAGCTTCACATCCAGGGCATGTGACATTATGATGCTCTCTCCAAAGGGCTTGTGTAGCTCTACCGCTCTGGTCGCTGGTTGTAGCCCATGTGGCCTCTTTCCTAGATTGCTTCTGCTTGATTCCTGCAGTTTCCTCAGCAGACGTCCCATATTACTGGCTTCTCTTAACACTGGAGGTCTCCACTCCAGCTTCAGTCTCTTCTCACATTTTCTTGCATGACCCTCTCAGGGGTAGCCTGCAGAGACTCTGTTTGTGCCACATTTTATCTAGTATTCCTGGACTTCCTTTGAAATTTGGTGGAAGTCTTCGTGACCTGCTAACTCCAGCATCCTGAATTCCTGCAGAACCAACACCATGTGGTTGCTACCATGGTCTGCCGCCATATTAACCAGTAGCCATACCTCCTGAGGCCCCAGCTGTAGGCACCTCTGAGTGCCTGGCCAGCTAAGCATGGTGGAACAACTTCCTAGGCCCCCCTGTGCAAGCAGGGTGGTTGCCCCCATACTCTCTTCTCAAAGGAAGTTTTACTTTTATATCCTTCAGCCTCATATGGGTGAGGTCTGGCCAGTTTCTGAGATGCCCTCTAGTCATCTTTCCTATTATCTCAGGGTAAAGTACTCAGTATTTGTTTAGTAGCTGCAACCTCCTTAACAACCAGAACTTCTTTAGCCACAGTTTTACTTGTACTTTTCTGGCCAAACTGCAAGTTTTTCAAATCTTTACACTCTGCATTTTGCTCCTGATTTTCAAAGTAAACTTGACTAAAAGCACCCAGCAATATCTATGCCATATCCTGAAAATTGTGCTGCCGAAGACAAGGACAAAATTCAGAGAACTTCTTTGGCAGAATGTGACATGAATGGCCTATGATCTAGTATCCAACAGAGCCCTCCTCCTCTGAGTCTCATGAGCACAGTCTTTACTTTCCTCAGTTCTCTCAGCATTCTGGAATTACCCAATAAGCTCCACTCACAACATTTTAAAGTTTTCCAGCTTACATCTCTAAATTTTCAAAAGTTCTGCCCCTGCAAACCAGCTCCAAATTCTTCTGAACCACATGGGCAGATTAGTCACAGCAATGACTCTGTTTCTCCGTATCAATTTCTGTTTTAGTTAGCTTTTTCGTCACTGTGACCAAAAGACCTTTCAAGACCTTTTTTGAGGAGGAAAAGTTTATTTTGACTTATGGTTTCAGATTTTCAGACAAAAGATGGCCAGTGCCATAGCTCTGGGCCAAGGTGAGGCAGAACATCATGGTGGAAGGGCATAACAGAGGAGAGCTGCTCACAACATGGCAATCATGAAGCACAGAGAGCTTTGGTCACCAGGGACAAAACATAAACCCCAAAGGTATACCCCCAGTGACCCAACTCCTCCAGCCATACCCTACCTGCCATACCCTAACCAACCACCCAGTTACTCAGTATCAGTGGATTAATCCACTATTTGATAATAGCTCTCCCAATCTAGTCATTTTAACTTGGAAATTCTTGCATTGGCTCACTTATGAGCTTTTGAGGAAAACCTCATATTTAAATCATAGCATAGGTCAAGGAGAATTTAAAAAATATTTACTCCAGCAGTTCTCTTATTTACAAAGCAATCCCCATAATAATGCAAAGATAAAAATCTGAATTGTTGATCTTGTTTACATTCTGGTTCTGTCATGCATTTCTTTGTGATTCAGGTAAATTACATCATTTCTCTCAACTACATTTCCTCTGCAAAATGGGGTGGTAGCAAATATGAAGGACTTATTATAAATCTAATTGATATACAGTGTTAAACTGCTCAATCTCATTCCTTTCCCTAGTATGTAAAACGATTTTAATAATAGTGGCTTTCTGTCAACTTTAAACATTCGTAATTCTTAGAAATATTTGCCATTACTACTTCCTACATAAATATTGTCATTTGAAATGTATGGCTTAAATTCCTAAAATCCTATTTAAAAAATTACCATTCATATAAAATCTCACTTAGTCGATATATAGATTGATAGACTATCAGGCATTTCTTATTGAACCTCTAAAGAATACATACATAGTAAGTGTTTAATCAATCAAGAAAACCCCAAATTTTAAAAGGTGTAGTCCAGCTAAATTATGGTTAAGCAGGCTTATGTGGGCTTGGCCAGAAAGCTTAACAAACACTCCCAGTATTTCTTCATCGAAATAACAACACCAAAGAGGCATATAAATAAGGGGAAAAAGAAAGGAAGAAAACTTGAAATGAGAGCTCCAGATATTTTCTCCCGACATGCATGAGCCAGCCTGGAGGAAGAGCTTTCTCAGAAGGTGGTTCCGTATGCCACTGGTCACGAACCCGTCCTGGTTCCTGGGATCCAGACTGAAAATTCCTCCTGCCCTCAGCCTGACCTGAGGAAGCTCAGGGAGGCAGACTTCTTAGTAAAAGAGCAAGAGTCTGATGATGTCTGTGAAGGACTCTGGCTGTTAGATGTGAAACCTAATGTGTGCAAATCCTGCCAACTGGGGAAAGGAGAGCCACCTGCGTGCAGGAGACAGAGCTCCGGGGATGGCAAAAGGGAAGTATGAGGAAGTGTCCCTGGGGCATCAAAGGGTGCTGAGGGGTGCGGGAGCAGGAGCGGGTCAAAGGCACCTGAGGGGAGCACCCTCAGTCACACTGAGACTCCGAGGTGACCCCATTTCTATGTTCTGTTGATTCGTTCGCATCCTTTTGATATCATGAACAGCCACAGTTTCAGGCAACGTGCAAGTCTTAGACATCCGGTTTCAGACTCTGCAGTTGAGTCCTATTTCCAGGAATGCACTCCGGGGCACAGGACTCAAAATGCATATTGACTGCTATGATTTAGCAGTCAAACTGGGGGTGACATGAGAAAATTCAGAAAGCCCTGGCAGTCTTTAGACCCAGATGCCATGATATTCTCAATTTTGTACTGTTCTTCAGACCAGGAAAATGTCAAAGTGTTCTGAAGAAAGAGAGTTGGACAGTTTTATTCCTTATCTCACAAATCACTTTCCCTTTGCTCTTATCTGGTGGCAGCAGAGAGATAGGTCAAGGCCGCCGATGGGGTAGGAATTGAGCAGCATCTTTTTAATCTTGCAAACTTCTAAATCTTTTGAAATTTTTTTGGAGAAAACATTAGCATTCCAGCTATCATCATATTTTTATTTACTGACTCCATGTGCATAGGGTAGCACATCTGGAAACTCTCTACTCCTGTCTACTGCTCAGAGTCAGCTACAGCCCCCATCACGTGTTTGCGACCGAAAGTTGCACTACTGAAAACAGAACAGAGTGAAGGCCTTTAGCTCATTTTCCCCCATAGGATTAAATTGCTAAGCACACTACAACTCAATAAAAGATAGCATTTTAACGTTAATTAAAAGCACAGATGTGCTGCCTACCCTATGCCTTATTTATTGGTGCTTCCAGAAACAGGTACTAGACTGAACAGAAAATTCTGGGGGCCACAGGCGCTGCCTGGCAGAGAACACAGGCAGGAGGACCCCCGGGCTCTGCTGAAGGAGGAGCTTGGTTAAAGCAGCTAATGTCCTTCCGTGCTTCCTCACAAGATTGGGCCTCACTGCTTTATCACTTGTGCAATAAACAAAATATGTCAAGTGTAGTTAGTAGCAGGGAATGATCAGGAAATCAGAATGGTATACTTCCAAAAATTATTCCAGAATGTTAATTTGACACTGGAAGTATATCCTAGAGGCAAATGCACAGGTTCCAAGTTCAACCAAGCATCCAACGGTGCTTCTACTGTGTTCCCCGGACAGGTTGCCTGCGACTCTCTGACTTCAGGTTTATGTCTGTAAATAAAACACACTAATTCCTACAAAAATGTATTGTTTAAAGTAGATAAGAAAAGAAAATGGCTTATTTTAGCTCCTTAGTCCCCTGCTCGTAAGACATCTCTCAAGCTTAACTGGGCCAGAGTAAATCTTGGTGATTTCCTTCCTACGTTGATTGCTCTGTCCACCCTATTATTCTTCATTCCTCTTCTGCTGGACCTCACCTTCTACAAATCCATTCATGAGTGGACTTTGCCGCAGAAATGTCTACAGTGCCTGGAATTTATCTGCTTTTCTTCACCTGTGTGATGTCCACCTGGGTCCACGCCAGGGCTAGTACCATAGCTTCCTAACCCTCTGTCTATTCTCCTGCAGGCCACATCAAACAGCAAGCATCTCATGAACTTTAAAACTGTAAATTTGATTGTCATACCCCATTGCTTGCTTAAAAACCCTTCACTGGCTTCCAAGAATGAAACCTAAATTGCTGACCCCTGACCACATGCTTCATGAGGGGGCCACGGTCCACCTACCCGACCTCTTCCATCTCCTGAGGCTGCTTTGGTCCTGAGCCGGGAGGCACTGGCATCTGCTCGCCCAGGACTCTTCTCGACTCTGTGTTGGGTACCACTGTGCTGCTAGTTTGAAGATGGTCACCATGAAGTATTTACACCTGGACGTTTCAGATCCAGGGGCTGGCACCTCGAGAGCGTTTGCTGAAGAGTGACGGCCCACTGCCAATTCCGGGCAGCCTGGCTTCCTTAGAACTGCTCCCTCTCCTGCCCGTGGCATTGACCCCTGTAGCTCTCTGTGCCTGGAGTGGTCAGCTGTGGCCAGCCCCTCTGTTCTGTTTTGGTGGAGTTGGGGGAGTTGGGAGAGCACTCAAGTCTCATTTTTGTCATAAGTGTTGGCTTCTTGGAGAGGGCTTAGTGGGTCTCCACCCAGTGCCCTCTCTCTGTCACCTTGCCCTGTGAGCTCTTCTCAATACTGGCTGCTATTTAAAATCTTCTGCATCCATGTGGGTCAGCAGATGAGCGTGTGTCCTGGTTGACCTGGTCCACCAGGATCCTCCTTCCAGGAGAGTGCCGGCTCCCTAAGTGCTGCTCTCTTAGGGAACCATCCTGCAATAGGGGTGTGACCACATGGGAGCATAGTACGTTTTGCTGAATGAATGGATAACTTAAATGAATGAGAAGGGTCACTTTGTTATCCATTAATCACCCCTCTGTTATTTTAATACGCAACAGTTATTCTTATTTACATAACACATTTGCATTTCTCTTATTCCATATTTGTCACTTGCTGGTTTTGTAAAGGACAAAGAAGAAGTACAAACATCTTTTTAATCTCATGGCTGGAATTCCAGAAGTTTGTGCTGAATTGATTGTGGTCATTCGAACTGACCTCTGCCTTGAGAAGCGGTGCCAGTGTCCGAGGCACCCTGGTGTTTCCTGCGATGTGACAAATTGCAGTCACATGCAAGGACCCACTGAAGCGTTTTAAGCTGAACTTCAGTTCCAAGTGCTCAGAACACTGCCTGAGCCATATTCTCATGACTTTCCCTGAACCTTCTGGCTCCTACTCCACTCCGTTATCTAGTAGAGATTTCTAGCCGGTCTCCTTGCTACTCTGTGCTTAGAGGCTGCTAACTTTTTCTTAGTTTGATATGCTAATTCAAAATCGGCCTGAGCAGACACTATATGCTTTTGAAAAGTTTTTGGCAATGTCCTGGATTGCTGCATTTCACCCCAGTTCCTGCTCACCAAGACATTGTTTATTACACACTTTAGGAAAATCAGGATGCTCCTTATGATATCCTACTGACTCTTGGCACAACACCAATTTCCAAAAATGCAATTTTAAAACCTGTTTCTTTTCATAACCTATTTATTACACTTTAATGAATAAAGTATTCAATGCTTATTTTCCTTTCCCCAAAGAAATAAAATTTTCAAAACATTTTTCAAGTGAAGCCAAATTAACAGGAATTAGTAATTTCATAATGATCTTTTGAAAGTAGCTATCAAATTAAATGGCTGAGTAGGAGAAGATACAGAGGATTTATTGGTCTTTACAGGTAGAAGATGATGAGATTGCTAATCATCACTGCCAATTATCATTGTGTTTATTATAATCAAACTATGACACTACCTTAATATACCTTGTAAGTGTGTTCTAATTATAGTCAATAAGACTATTCTGCTTTGTGGGGTTTATTAGCATATAACAAGCCTGCCAATACTGATTTTCAGGAAATGTTTAGAGAGCACCATCTTTGTCTTTGAATATCCTAGTCCAAGAGAAGTTCTTTTGTGCTAAAGCTTGGATTATAGTCAGAAAGACAGACAGCAAAATACAATGCACACACCAGGAGTGATGTGAACACAATGAAGTTCCATGAAGCAGGTCAGGAGGGGATTCCTACCTAGTGTTTTCTGGACCTGAGTCCCTGCAGTGGGGATGAGTTTGCTTTATCTAAGACCCAGCTGGAGTCTGTGTGGACTGGAAGGAGGAAGTCAGGAGTCCTTGGGCCTAAGCTGGCAGGGTCCAGTCACACAGGCCTCTGATGCCCAGGTCCAGGCTGACCTTCATTCCCAGGTGAAGCTTTGCCAGGGCTTTGAACAGGGGCAGCTGGGGGTGTGAGCAAAACTGATTTTGTGAAGAAGAGGGGGTTGGGAGCTGTGGCAGAGAATAAAGGAGAGGTGGTGGCTAGGAGCCCATTATGCTAGTCCCTGAGAGGGGTGTTTGATTAGCTGAGGGTGTGGTGTGGAAGAGAATCTCTCTTTTCCTCCGCTCAGCTTGATTCAGTGGCAGGACCCTGTAAATTAGCAAGACAAAAGACAGATTAGCCAGTGAGAAAAGGAACAGTGTTTGACTTGAGTTCTGAGCACACAGGAGACTTCCAAAGGGGATGGAGACCTGGAGAAAGCCGGGGCATGCTTATGCTGGGTTTGAAGAGGAGTGTAAAGGAGGGAAGGGGACTGAGCTGAGGGGCACAAGCTGGGGACAGACAAGGCCGGTGCTCCTCTCCAGGTTTCCCTCTGTCCCTCTTTCTTAGTGATAAGGGTGCTGCTTTCTACCTCTTTTGTGAGGACCCCTCTCACCTGCAGCTCTTACCACCTGCCTCAGGGGAGAAGAAGATGGATGAGTCCTTCCTGTACCCACCATTCCCAGATTCCTTCATATTCAGACTTTATTTTTTTATTCTTATTTTTTTGTCTTCCTTTCTTTCTTTCTTTCTTTCTTTCTTTCTTTCTTTCTTTCTTTCTTTCTTCTTTCTTTCTTTCTTTTTTTTTTTGTTCATTGTATACAAATGGAGTACAGCTACCATTTTTCTGGTTGTACAGAGTAGAATCATACGATTTGTGCATTCATACATACACACAGGGTAATGATGTCTGTCTCATCTATTATCTTTCCTTCCCTATCCCCTCCCCACCCCTCATTTTCTTCTATATAATCCATCCTTTCTAACCTTCTTCCCTTACCTTTCCCCCCACCCCCATTATGTGTCATCAAGCACTCATAAGAGAAATCATTCAGCCTTTGGTTTTTTGGGCTTGGCTTATTTCACTTAACATGATATTCTCCAACCCCATCCATTTACCTGCAAATGTCATAATTTTGTTATTCTTTATGGCTGAATAATATTCCATTGTGTATATACACCACAGTTTCTTTATCCATTCATCAATTGAAGGGCATCTAGGTTGGTTCCACGATCTAGCTCTAGTGAACTGGGCTGATATAGACATTGACGTGGTTACATTACTGTAGTATGCTGATTTTAAGTCCTTTGGGTATAGGCCAAGGAGTGGGACAGCTGGGTCAAATGGTGGTTTCATTCTGAGTTTTCTAAGGAATCTCCATACTGCTTTCCAGAGTGGCTGCACCAATTTGCAACCCCACCAGCAATGTATGAGTGTACCTTTTTCCCCACATCCTTGCCAATACCTATTGTTGCTTGTATTCTTGAGAATAGACATTCTAATTGGGGTGAGATGATATCTTCGGGTAGTTTTGATTTGTATTTCTCTTATTACTAGGGATGTTGAACATTTTTTCATGTATTTGTTGATTGCTTGTAGATCCTCTTCTGTGAAGTGTCTGTTCATTTCCTTAGCCTATTTATTGATTGGATTATTTGTATAGAAGAAAAAGTAGGTCCAAATCTTCATCATGTCGGCTTAGGACCAAACTTCCTTAACATGACTCTCGAAGCACAAGAAATAAAAGCAGGAATCAATAATTGGGATAGATTCAAACTAAAAGCTTCTTCTCAGCAAGGAAAACAATCAACAACGTGAAGAGAGAGCTTACAGAGTGGGAGAAAATCTTTGCCACACACACTTCAGATAGAGCACTAATCTCCAGAATCTACAAAGAACTCAAAAACTTTACACCAAGAATACTAATAATCCAATCAGACATTAATATGCCAAGACGTTGTCCTTTGGGCTGGTGTGCTCTGAACCTCATCGGGTATTAAGAACTTACCCACTTTATCCAGTGAAGAAGTTGAGCCTCTTGGACTCAAGGATGGGATTTGAGGTGTAGGAAGGAAGGAATCGAGACAAGTCATACAGGCGTCCTAAACAACTGACCTGGGCAATTTGGAGATGAAGAGAGTCAGGATTTTAAGGCAATAGTCAGTAACTGTTTTTGACATGCTATCTTTGAGATACAATGACAGTCACTGGAGATGTCATCTATATAAAGGTGCAGTTCTGGGGGAAGTCAGGCAAGTACAGACGCAGTTTGGGAAGGCAGAGACATTTAGGGGTGCTGTTCTGTCACCGAGGGCCCCTGCACACCAGGACCTGTGCTATATCATCTCATGTAATCTCAACAGCCCCATTAGACACTTCGTCCAGTTTTATGAATTTAAAAAATATAAGAAACAAACCCCAAACTGAGTGTTCAGAAGAACTGAGCTGCTTGACTTATGTTCCATGCATTTGTTTATCAGTGAGCACAGGATTTGAAGCACAAGGAAGCGCCTTGCTGATTACTCAGGGTGTCCCCCTCTCCTGGGGTCTGCCAGGTTCTTTTCTATGTAGACCATGTCTGCAGCGGTTTCTTTCTTGGACGGATTTCTTTCCTATTAAAAGGAGTACTGATTGAGGATGTTAAAAATAAAAACCTGCCGGGCATGGTGGCACACACTGGTAATCCAAGCGACTTGGGAGGCTGAGTCAGGAGGATCACGAGTTCAAAGCCGGCCTCAGCAACTTATCGAGGCCCTTAGCAACTCAGTGAGACCCTGTCTCTAAATAAAATACAAAATAGGGCTGGGGATGCGGCTCAGTGGCCGAGTGTCCCTGAGTTCAATCCCTGGTTCCAAAATAAATAAATAAATAAAATAAAAACCCAGACTCGTGGTTCTCTAAAAGAGTTCATGAAGTTCAAAAAGCAGGAATTTTTATAAATTAGAAACCACAGGATTATTCTCCTCATCAAACCAAGACTTGTATATCCAGGGGTTTTATAAAGTGCAGTGTACAAAGCAATGTTAGATAAGATGCTGTTTGATGGAATATGCATGATGCACACTGCCTGCGTAGAAAATGCAGTCAGCCGGGTGTGTGTGCACAGCATATGAGGACAGAGATTAATCTGTGCACAAATTAAATGAGTTATATTTGAGCTATTCAGAGTCTAATATGCTAAAGGGACATAGAGATATATTCTGGCTATAGATTTGGTCAAAAAGTTCCATTATGAAGGGTCTGTGTGCTGACATAATTAACCTGTCTATGGGGAAAAGTCGAGTTATTAGCATTTCTAATCAAGGGCATTTACCACCCCTTGGAAAGAGGGAAGAAGTCAATTCTTGTGCTGATTGAAATTAGGTTTTGATGGAGAGGAACCATGATGTTTTTGCAAGAGGTCGAATCAGCATGTTGTACTTTCTGGGTGAGGACGTGGTGACATTCTCAATCAATGCTGTCTGTCACAATGTTTAGCTGAGGGGGGTCATTGCAGTACAGATGGCTCTATAATCAAAGGAGAGGTTAGAATTGTGTTACGACATTTTACATCTGAAGAGTTGGTTTCTAAATGTTCCAGAAGGACTGCATTTTGTTGACGGAACTGTTTTTGTGAGAAGTTTGTATTCGGACAAGCATTTTTAGTGATGAGAATTGCCTGGAAATGTTTCTTAAAGCCCCAGCGATTCCATAAATCAAATAGTGCCAGAGTTATTTTCAACCACCAAAAACTAATTGCATTGCAGTTTCTCGATTCCTGAGTCTAATGCAGCTCTGGTTACTTATGGTGTTTTGTTTTCAAGGTTGATGATTGGTTGTGGTTTTACTTCCTCTGATTTCTAACAAGACTTTGTCACATATTTGTTAGTGACATAAACGTTATTATGAATCATCTACCTAAATATGTTTCTTTAAATCAATTAATCTGAGTAGGAAATACCTTCCTTTATGAAAAAGTCATTTTCATAAGAAAACAGAAATACAAAATGATTATTTAAGTTCCAAAATTTTGTTGAATAAGAACTAGAACTGCTGTTATGTTCCATAGAATTAAAGTCCATAAAATAATGTTGGTCTATGATTCATTCACTTCAGATTAACTATAAATCTGAGTCCACAAACGAAATAAACTGATTTGCCAATAAACTATTTCCAATGTTAAAGAAATATTTTATATTATCAAAAAGAAAAACATCATGTATAATAGAAAATAATCTGATTTCATTATAAGGAAATTCTTCCCAAAAGTCCTCTATTTTTATCTGATCAAAATTTAAACATTTTGAGGATTATTTTTATAGAAATTCCATAAAATCTATAATTTGCTAATTGTCCTAAGGAGTCAGGAGCTAGGTTGAGTTCAGAGTTCGAGCCTCTGGGTTTTTGTATCTATGTTGATTCGTATGTTTCAATGTCCTCTGAATGGCGATTTCTTGATATGCATGTTGAAGGATAAAATAGTTAATATTGTTTTATTTTATAATTTTGAAAACATTCTTGTAAAATATGCATGACATAAATTTATAATTTAGCCATTTGTATGCAGGGTTCCATGATGTAAAGCACATCGTTGTGACATATTTCACTGTAATTTTCATGACACTACTGAATTTTACTTTTTCTTGTCTCTATACACTCTGCAAATTACATGAAGGACATGCAGTGTTTTTAACAGGGTCCTGAAGATTTAATGAAAAAAAGAAGTGATACTTAAGTGTGTGTGTGTGTGTATAAAATTATAATTATAGATTATATGTAATTGATTTAGGCATAATTATAGAACTAATAAGGAAGTAATATATTATTTGATAAAATGAAAATTTAAAAAATAGAAAGCTATCGGTCACATTGACAGTGTTACACAGTTATCTATTTTATGTATTTTATGTTCTGGATTCAAATTTCAATCTAACCACATCATCTTCAAGGTTAACATAGAAGGGCTAAACTTCAGTCCATCTTCAGTGGGTAGTTGACCTACTGTAAGAAAAATGTGTTTACTTCATAGGAAAATAGAAGCCACACTTGACTGTAAACCAGCACACACCCTTGGGGCCTCCACGCACCACATGGTTAACATCAAGAATGAAATCAGCTTTATCGTAAGGCAGTGGATATCCGTTAAATGAAATTCTGTTTTTGTGCAATAGCTTTTCGTGTTCCATGAAAGTAGGTTTTGTTTATAGGGAATAATATACAAATGTAATTTGTATGAAGTTTAACCTTTAATTAATTGTTTAGTCTTGTCTATTACAATTATCATACTTGTGTTTTGTGATAGAGCAGCATTTACCTGCAACTTTTTCTTCTTGAAATGTTATTCTAAATTCCCTTGAAGTTCAATTTGGTGTATTTGAGCTTATTCAGCCACCAGTGGTAAAGGAAGGACTAGTTTAATCACCTCCCAAATAACTACATAAAATGTGACCCAGACAATGCCTGAGATTACCTGTGGTGTAAAGAGCAATCCGAGGACTGCATTGCAGCCAAATCTCTGTGTGTGTGTGTGTGTGTGTGTGTGCACGCGCGCATGTGATTTGTTTTTTGCACAATTTAAGAAGTGCCATTCATGTGGCATTTTTAACCAGTATTTTCACATCTGTGTACTTTACATACCCACTGTGTATATAAAATACATACATGTATTTTATGGCTATATGTGTAAAGATTCTTTTAAGCTTGCACATGTTTATTTTATATCTATACATGTATACATGTGTGCATGTATCTATCTATAGGTAATACTTATAATTTTACAAATTGAATATTGAAATTCCTTCTGTCTTCTGACTAGACTTTTGAATTATAATTGCAGCTCTGACTTCTAATGCAGATGTCCCCTGCACCCTCCAAACTTCTGTAATCACAAGTTTCTGAGACCTTGACCTCCTGTTCAGTTGTGCCTTCCTTCCCTTTTGTTGGCACACTGTCCTCCACCACGGGAGTGGCAGTACATCATCTCTGTCCTTTCCGATTGCATCTGGTTTCCATAAATGGTGAAACTGAGCAATCTCGCCCTCTCACACCACTGCCTACATAATTCATGCTGCACACGGCCCCTCGTATTCTGAATCTTTTCAGAATTAATTCAGGATCTTCTATCTCCAAAATTCTGGCCTTTATCCCCAGCCTTCTCTGACCCCAGCTATAGGCTAAGGCCTGTGTCCCCAACTTGTTTATTTCTAGAGGTGTTCAATTCTTTGAACTTTTAGTAATGGGATCACTAGACCAGATTCGTGTGTATAAAATAATAGAAGTTACTATAGACCAACCACAAGACCTAAAGGTATTCATTACAGGTGTTTATAAAGATTGATTAAACAAATTATTTGCTCTCGCTTAGTTTATAGATTAATAGAAGAAATGGCAGAAATATGTTGATATTAATGATAGTGTAGAGTCAGAGATCTACACTAAGAGTGGCTGGTTTTATCTGACCTTATGAGCTTAGAAAAGAATGTTTTAATTCAAAATTGTTTTTCTCAGTCCATTAAAGCTGAATGTTTAAAAAAAATGGTTAATTCTTTTAAAAAATTCAACATTGATAGCTTCTTCATGGAATCTGAATGTTAAATATGTCTTACATGCACAAGATACTCATTCACTGATCTGGTATCAAATGGGAATGCAATCATATGAATATATATGTGCACCCACATATTTCAATTTATCTGTAAATTGGTTTAGAGACAGTCATTTGGTTTCGATATTCGGCATCTGAAGGTGAGCATCTCAGTAACTCACAGAGGAGGCAACCCCCAGGCAGGCAGGGGGATCAGGAATAGGAAATGTTACACGCCCGTTCATGGGACATACCCAGAGAAATGCCGGGAAAAGGAAACATGAGCTCCCTGGTGGTTTCTTCCCAAAGTTAAAAAAGAAAAAAAAAAGCAAACAAATGGAAAATCAAGGAAAAGGACCTGGCTTCACCATCATCCAGCGCAAATGAGAGATCTCGCCATCCTTGGTGGCCGAGGACTGGGGAGTCCTACCCCTCATCTGGCAAGAAGAGTAGAAAGGAGACTTAGTGAAATCGGGCGACATTCCCACTTTTCTCCCCAGCTTGCCTTTCTCTGCCTGCAGCTGGCAAGC
The DNA here is from genome assembly GCA_020662805.1 of Glaucomys volans. Taxonomy (NCBI): domain Eukaryota; kingdom Metazoa; phylum Chordata; class Mammalia; order Rodentia; family Sciuridae; genus Glaucomys; species Glaucomys volans. The sequence goes on from JAJEJO010004212.1 coordinate 178,780, forward strand.
AGTGATTTCCATGGATCTTGCTGTTTGTCAACCAGTGAGAGGTTGGGGTGGCGGGAGGGTGTGGAAAAAGAAGGCAATCCTTGCCGTGAAGACATTGAGCAAAAGTCCTCTGCGAAACTGTCCTCTCTTCCTGGTTGCTGCTAACTCAGAGCATGCCTCAGCTGCAGTATGTAGCTTGACAAGGAAAGCATCACATGCTCCTGACCAGTGAGTTAGTCACTTCATGTGGTTTTCCATATGTGTATCACCAGGCACTTCAAAATGCCAAAGACAAATCCCTTGCTTGGCAATTACTGGGTCCTTTCTCCACAAGCTGAAGCTTGTGTCACATCGCAGTGTGTGCGTATCAGAGATATTCAGATCTACCTTAAAATCTCACAGTGAAATTTAAAATTTTGCATTTGGAAATAATGCAATGCATCTTCCACTACACTGTGAAATTTTGGACAATGAAATGTCTCATATCTATGCTACAAAGAAATCTCACAGATGAATCGTGATTCAAAATGTTCTCCCCAATAATATTAGCATAGGAATCGGATGTAAGGTTTATGATGGGAGAAAATATCCTGAGAGCTATAAACACAGAAATCCATAAAATTAAAAATAGGGCTTTTATATGTCAGCCAATTTTTAATTTTTGTTTCTAAAACAAGTATCAAAGCAATAATGAGTACTTGGGAACACATTTGACTAAGTGCTAGGTAGTATCTGAAGCCCTGGTCACTGAGCTGGTTAATGATTCCATTCCCGTCACTGCCTCTTAGGGGTGGCCTCTGTTTCTATTTCTGCTCACATATGGACAGAGATTCAGCGAGTGGAGTAAGCTATCAATGGGGACCACAGAGCCCAGCCTCTGCCCATTCCCTGCCTCTTGATTTAGTTTTCCCATCCCTCAATTCACATGTGCTTCTGTCCGTCCTCTGGCATCTCTTTTGCCCATATGCTTAGATATTCTTTGAATTGATTTTTTTAATGCAGCCAGAAGCAGGACTGCTGGTGTTATTCAGCTCGTTAGCTTTCATTTCATGAACTGTATGTAATCAAGCACATATTCAAGGAATTTAGGCCAAAGATTGGTCATTGCTCCCTTAAATATTCATTTTAGCTTTAAAACGGCATTTGTGAGAAATTATACATCTATGCCAGGGCTTGAATCCAAATGCCGCACAGACACAAACGGGTGAATGGCTAGAGTCCTCCCGGGTGGCCTCTTCTCCACCTCCTGCCCGGCCTTGCTGTCAGCTCTGCCGGCATCTCAAAGGCAGGCTGCTGCCAATAATGCCTTGGGACTGTGGCCTGGGACAGCGCTCCAGGGTGCCTCGCAGGGGTCAGAGCTGGGCTGCGGTCCTCACTGGACATGTGGCATTGAACAGGTTTCAGGTTCTACGCTTGGGTTACTCACAGATAAAATAGACATGGCAGAGGCATTGACCTGTAAGGATCTGACACAACCATTCACACACTCCTTAGCCACGCGCACGCGTCCCTGAGAACTCAGTACTTACTATTACTGGTACTGATATGCTGCATGAGATTTCTAAAGTCTCATTTGGAAATGTGTCTTCAGTGTTTATGATACTCTTTTATCTATCTTGGTGTGGTGTGTGTGTGTGTGTGTGTGTGTGTGTGTGAAATATTTGTAGAATAACTTTACCATCATTTATGATAAGTGACTATTGAAAAGGCAATTACAGTATTTTTTTTAAAAGTTTGTAGTGGATTATAGATACAACCAATAGAGTAAGGGTTATTTTCATTTCGTGTAATGTAGATCAAACATTATCGAATAAGATTTCTGTAGTTCAGAATTTTTAAATATGCTAATGAATGAAATGCTTTATGTAAAATAACTTACTAAGAAAGATAAATATGTACATACATTCACGTATATATGTATATATACGTGTAGACAATTACCAGCGTGCAACCTGAATTTAATTGCAGAAGTTTCCAGAAGGTGTCATTCTTCTTATAGTGTCCACCTCAATGGGCCATAAACATTCTTTTATCTGACATAGAATCTAAACTTCCTGTGTAGAGCACAAAAATAGATGAGTAAAATCATTGCATCACATAATTTTCTTGTGTTTTGATTTTCATTCTTATACATCTGAGCATAAAAGCCAATCAGTACTACGGTATCGGTGATTACAGTCTACAGTCACACACACACACACACACACACACACACACACACACACAGTTTGAATGGTGGTAAAGGGTGAAGGAAATACCAGTAAATCTCAAGATTATTAGGAAAAATAATACTGGAAGGTTGTGAATCTCAACACCAATTCTGTGCTAATCAATCTACTGCATAAATGTTTTATGGATGAATGAATGAATGAATGAATGAGTGAATGGCTTTACTTAAGGTATAAAGAATAGAAAAATGAGTAGGATTTAAACTTCACATAAAGGGGAATAACTTTATGAGAGGAAAAGCAACATCTTAAGACAAAAAGTCTCTTGGGCTTTATTTATTTTAGATAAATTCAGTTAAATGGTTCTCCATTGTTTTCATTGGAAGAGTTAAAAGTTTAAAAACTGGCTTTGAAAGCACAACCAGCAGAGATGATTCTGCATTGAGATATGAGGATAGCCCACAAAATTCCAACCAAAGATGGCGTCCGACCGTCACCACAGAATGAGCCTGCTGAATTTTCTAGTACAGAGAGTGCCTCCAAGTTCTTGTTGAAAGTTAGCTTTTAATCTATGCTGACAACAGAACGAAAACAAGAGATTAAAGTGAATCATTTCACCTTAATTAGGTGCAACTAAATGATTCCACATCAACTCATTAATATAAATATGCTATCAGCAAGTACAAGATCACAGTTTCTAGATACAACTCGAAGCTTATTTTATTCTGTATTTCTGTAAACTAGTATTGATTAGTTTGGACAAAGGGATATGAACACCTTAGAGATTCCGTGGATTTTTAGATAGCAGCGGTGAAAGGCACGAAGAGGAACACAGTTTTTAATGGCCTAGTTGGTTGACCAGCCTTCCCATGCTGGTGGGTTGCTCCAAATCTCATTGGTACCAGAGAAATTGCTGGTAGTGTCTCTTTTGTGGCATGAAAATGATACTATTGTGTTCTACATTGTTGAATCAGCACCTTTAACATAGAATAAGTGCACGACACATGGGTTTTTTGTGCAGAATCAGTAGGAACAAGTTCAATCTCTAGATTGTCAAAGAAAATATTTTTCTTAGAATTAAAGTGAAAGTCTATCACTTTGTCTAATGTATTCAGAAATTTTGCTTTGCTGTTTTACAAATTCTTTCTCATAGTTTTGTCTAATTATTGTCAAATTCATTATGTTTGTCTTTCGTTAGCACTGAACTTGGTTTTCTTCCTTCCTAGGATCCCCTGCCTTGACGGGAACGGGAACGATCAATGTCATCGTAGATGACGTCAATGACAATGTCCCCACTTTTGCCAGTAAGATGTATTTCATAACAATTCCTGAAGATGCACCGACTGGAACAGATGTCTTGTTGGTAAATGCCTCAGATGCCGATGCTTCAACAAACGCCGTTATCAGGTTAGTACATGCAACTGTGAATTTTGGATACAAAATGAAACACTCATTAAACACTAGTCTTTGGATTAAATGAATAGATTTTTTTCTGGAAATTCCATATCAATGCATAGAACTAGTCCTGCTATCTATTGCTGAATAACCATCCCTAAAATGAGGATTAAAACAATAACAAATTTTCTTCTTTCTTAATAATCAGGCGGTGATTAGAGAACAGCAGAATTTGTTCAGAGAAAATGTGGAAGAGTTGAGCTATAACGTTCAGGTGATAAAGCTGATCTGCTTCTTCCCTGCCCAGGCCAAACATGTGGAAGGAGATTCCCGCATCTTCTAGGGGAAGTCTTAGAGACAGAAGTAATTTTGCAGATCCCCTCCTGAAGGCTGGCACTGTTTCGGTTAGAGTGGGTTAGATGTCAGGGAAAGCAGTGGATCACAGATACCTGGAAGAGGTCAGATCAGTTATCAGGGCACACATAATGATACTGTGATGATTTGACCCATTATTTATTGATTTTTGCTTGTTACTCATTTTCTTTTAACAAAATCATCTTGGGAAACTGACTTTATTTAGTCTTTTCCTATTGGCAGGGATGATTGAGTGGGTAGGAGGCCTCGTAAGTTTATAGTACTTAGAATTGCTGATTTGAATAAGAGGGCCAAAAAGAAAAGATTTCTACACTTTGAAGCTTCATTCTTTTTAAGGTAGCCAACTAAATGCAAATAGATAAGAGAATTTCACATAGTGATGACCGACCACCTTGGAAATAAGGTGATGGACAGTGACAGGGAAGGCTTCGATTTGTAGAAGGTGCCTTAGTCCATCTGCACAAGGCTAGGTGATTCACAGCAGCATGGATTTATCGTTCACGTTTACGGAGACTGGGATGTCCCAAGAGGGAGGTGTCTGACGGCTGCCTCCATGCTGACTCATTGCTGTTGCGGCCTCCAGAGAAGAAGGCTGGGTCCTCCTCTGAGGGAAGAACAGGAACCCACTCTGCCCAACCCTTTTATTGCTTTCTTTTTTTAATTTTTTATTTTTTGGCACCAGGGATTGAACTTAGGGGTGCTTAATCACTAAGCCATGTCCCCAGTCCTTTTTTTTAAATTTAGAGACAGGGTCTTGCTAAGTTGCTTAGGGCCTCACTAAGTTGGTGAGGCTGGCCTTGACTTGCAGTCCTCCTGCCTCAGTCTCCAGACTTGGCTCCAGCCCTTTTATAAGGGGCCTTAACTCACCCCTGGAAGCTACACTCTCCTGACTAATGGCTTCCCAAACACCTCACCTCCCAAGAATATCACATTAGCCATTAAGTTTTTTGTTTTTTTTTTTTTTGAACCAGGGATTGAACTCAGGGACACTCGGCCACTGAGTCACATCCCCAGCCCTATTTTGTATTTTATTTAGAGACAGGGTCTCACTGAGTTGCTTAGGGCCTCGCTAAGTTGCTGAGGCTGGCTTTGAACTCGTGACACTCCTGACTCAGCCTCCCAAGTCGCTTGGATTATAGGCGTGCGCCACAATGCCTGGCTAGCCATTAAGTTTTTACTGTGAATTTTGAGAAACACATTTGGACCATAGCAGATGGCCTCTGTAAGGACATGACCTTTAAGTTAGTAGTACAGGCAGTGTGGTGGAATTAAGCCTTGCATTTTATCTAAGAAGAAAGTGTATTTGGTCCAGCATGAGAATGGGCCAGAGAGATAGGCAGCGCCAGATGGTCCAGGCCATTTCATTGCTTCTGGGTCATGGCAAAAAATTGTATTCTTAAGCTTGTTTTTAGGTGGGAAACTATTGGAATATTTTAAAACCAAAGTAAAGTTAAACTTTCTGTATCTGGATTAGATTGAGGAGGCAGAACTATAGAGTGGCTGTATAGAGAAACAAGGTCATTTCGGCATTGACAAATACAGTGAATCTAACACAAGATGGAGATTTCACCACCCAGGTGGAGAAAGGAAAATCGGGGAATAGATTAAGGGTATACATTTGATATTGACAGTGGAGTAAAGTGAAAGAGAACTCAGAATTGCCTAAACTTTCTTTTTTTATGTATTTATCACATTTTATTTATTTATTTATATATTTATTTTATTTTATTTTTACAGACTGCATTTTGATTCATTGTACACAAATGGGTACAACTTTTCATTTCTATGGTTGTGCATGATGTAGATTCACACCATTCATGTAATCATACATGTACATAGGGTGATGATGTCTGTCTCATTCCACCATTTTTTATACTAAGTTTTTGACTTGAATACCTGAGCAGATTGTGCATCATTGACTGAAATGGGTGGGACTGAAAGATAAACAGGTTTGGGGGATTTTGGAAGTTTCCGTTTGAATGCAATTTGGGGTGACAGTCATTCACAGCTAGGAAGCTGGAAACATGAATGTGGAGCTTAGGGCTGGATTTGCAGGTCTGGGAGTCATCCATGTCCATCAGAGGTTTAAAACCAGGAACTAGATGAGAATACTTCAGATGAGAGTATAGCAGGGAATGAGAGAGGGTCTGGAACTGGTCACTGGGGATTCTCCGAACATAAAAGGTGGATTTCAAAGGACATGTCACCACAGGAGTTAAGAAGATCTGGTCAGAGATAGAGGGGAAATCCAGGGCACAAAGGACACGTGCATGCATCGTAAAAGGAGGGAAAGTGGAATTCAAACTTTATTCCAGAAGGCTAGGGTCTACTAGGGAAGAGCTGAATTCCTAGAGGCTCCTGGTGTGGAGCTGTGGGGCGGGGCGGGGGGATTTCTGTCTATAGTCATGGCTCCATGCCTGCCTGGGTCACTGTGTTAGCATCACCCTGAGAGTGGCAGGTGCATCTTCTCCTTGGGTATGAACCTCAAAAGGCTAGTGAATGTCCCATCCTTCACTTGTCCTGCACCACAGAATAGGAATAATTAAATCCATGACCTGAGATTCAGGTCAGAGTCTTCAGTTTCATGTCAGAGCAGATCCTGGGATCTGCATGGGATTAAATCCTGACTCTACTGCTATTTATTGCATAGTATGTGCAAATTATCTAACATTTTTGGACATCAGTTTCCTTTAATCTACGGACTAGGTGTACTAATAATACGACTGGCTCTCTAGCAGATAAATAGAGGTGAACTACATTAGAATAGTTTCCAGAACACAAACATGATCAGTACCTGCCATTCATGCTGTTGCATGGAAAGTGTTGTCCCTCCATGGGTCACTTGCATGCTCAGCAGGGGTCTGACAATGGTTTTGGAAGAGATGTCTCATCCATTATAGTCTGAAAATCTAATAATTCTTTATCTGCCACACAGAGAAAACTTCCTCTCAGGATAACGTACAGAATGCTGCCAATCAGTGGTAGGAATTGTCTCAGATGTGGAAGTTCTTGGTGTGAGGCTGAATATTCACAAAACTGATCTCTTTGCCCGCCTATCGATCTGTTCATTTATCGTTAGAATAAAGATGTTATGAGAATATGCTGTTCTCTTCTAGTGTTATGTAAAAAACATTGAAAAATGACATTCTGTACTTGTGAACTATGGTGATCCATGTCAGATCGGTCCAGAAAATTCTTGTTCATATTTTCATAATTTTTCTGGAGTTTTAATGGTAAGTCTGTGTTTTGGTTTGATAGGATTTATATTGGTTGGTTGGTTGGTGTAATTTTTTTTCTTTTGGTAATATCAGATAATAACTTCAAACTTCCACATTTGTTCAAATCTATTGAACCCATGTATTTAAATACCTTTACATGATTATTTAGGCTATCGCACAATTTTTAAAAACTGAAGCTCTTTTTAATCTTGTGAAAACGAATCATTCTATTGACTTATAAATCACCTTAGGACAAGTTACAAGTTCATTGGATCTTACCTTCAGACTATTGCCAGAGTCAAGGTAAAACCTATGACAACTTAAATCTTATCATTGTGACTTGACAAAGTCTTAAAGGCTTATATTTTGATATTAGTTGTTAGTGACTCCTTGCTATTCATGGAATCTGGAAGAAAATCCATTTTCTCTTCAGGTCAAAAGACCTATTGTATGAATTCTATTCCCTATTCATATTTTATGTAAATTTTCAGTTATTTACTCAACTACCATGGACTTTCCAGTAGCCCATGCTTTGTGTCTTATACTTTGTTAATTTTCCCTATAAGCTGGCATGTTCTCGTATGCCCAGCCACCCAGCAAACACACATTTCTACCAATGGCGTACTTATTTTGACCTACCCATTTTATTTCACCTTTAGTATTTTTCCTCTTTAGTAAACCGGCCTGTGCTAACTCCCAGCCCTGGTCTGGTTTCTCTGCTTCCCATGTGCCCATTCCAGGTTAGCCTTACAGATGCGCCTTCTCTTCCCCTCCATTCCAGCCTCACTCCAGTTATTTTATGTCGCAACACTGGAGAAGCTCACAGAACCAAATTGGCAGGGCCAATGTTCTGAGGCAAATCCTGTAACCCGTGCTTGCAGTCCCAGCTGATTCCATTTCTGCCTGATCTCGACGCCAGCAGTCACTGCGCTTCTCTCTCGGGTCTTCAAGTGCTCCTTGGTCCCTTGGTCACTCCTCACACATAGAAATGCCTTCTCCACAGGAACCTGGCTACATAGGTGCACAGAGTACTCGCATGGAATTCCTGCAACTTTGCCCACCATGACTTACAGAAGTCATTTTAGGGCTTTGGACCTTCAGTATTTGCACCGTGAACATAGACATAAGAAGGTGTGCTTTAGGTTTTGTGTGAATTGAATACTTGGGACCATCCCTGTGTGCCTAGCAGTGCATGTGGAATCAGCTGGCCTGCCCCGTGTCTCTGCACGGCTGTCCAGGTGCTGACATCACCAAGTCAGCGCTGGGCTGCGGTTTCCCTTGGTCTCCTTCTGTCTAGTTCAGTCCTAGCGAGGTCATCCTCACACGGCGTCCAGCGCGCGGTATGGCTGGTGCTTAAAGGCCCTGAGTGGGTGGCCTCAGTCCTCCCACTCACCACGACGTTCCTGGAAGGAGGATCTCAGTGTCACACCGTTTTCTCTGCCATTTATCCCTCAGAATCTTTCAATCTGATTTTCTGTCCTATTACTTTACTGAAAAGGCTCCATCAGAAAACTGCTGAAATGTGTCCTGGACCCGTGACTCTGAGTCCCTGTTCTTCTTTACTCTTTGCAATGTCTGCACTATTGGTCATCTTTCTTTCTTTTCTTTTATTTTGTTTTGGCATTTTTTCCTCCTGTTTGTGCAAATGTTATTTCTTATTTCTCACCCTGCATCTCTGACCACACCTATTTTGACTTCTCATAGGAGGCAGTTCAAACATTTTCACAACATTTTTTTTCTCAATCATTTTTTTCTTTGTATGTGTGTGTGAGAGAGAGACAGACAGACAGACAGACAGACACACACACACACACACAGAATCATTTCCATGGCTATGACCATCAATTCTATGTAGAAAACCCCCAAATCTGTACCATCAGCACGGACTGTATCCCAGGTTCCCCACCATATTTATGACTCTCTGATAGTCACCTCCCTGGAGCTTCTCTGGGCATCATAAACACCGTGTGCCCCAAAGTCCTAACTTTCTTATTTCTATTCTTCATGTCAGTTGTCCTTTTTCTTTTTCAATAAAGCTCCCTTGCTGTCTCTTCCAGCCATGGCTCAGGTCATCCCCTTCCCCCGCTCCATCAGTGAGCGCCTTCTCGGGTTTCTGCTTTCCTTACAATGCCTCTGGCCCTGTTCTCCTCTGACATTCCTCCTGCCAAGATCCCAGTTTGGTCAGTAATGACGTCATGCCTGTATGGTTACCATAAGCATGAACTTACTTCCTGGCTGGTTTCTAACCCGTGCATTCGGTGTCCTCCACCGTTCTATGCAATTGTGAGGATTCCACTGTGTTAAAATCTCAGCTGAACTGTGAGGTGTGAGGCACGGGATTACAGTGCAATCCAGGAAGAGGTTCTTAATCTTGTAATTGTATTACCTCGTGACAAGTTTAAGATCAGAACGGGCAGAACAGTACAATTAATGCTAGTTGATGAAAATCAATAGAACCTTTCAGTTCTTAATCGTTTTTAGAAAGACAGATAAGTGATTTATGGGCCAATAAAGAAAGACATTCTAGGCAAAGACATTCTAGGCAAAAGCAGACATGAAGCAGAGAGCCACACAGAACGTGGCATCAGAGGGGAATCCTTTCAAGATGGTGGGAGGCGGACAGGAGGCACCCTGTGTCCCACAGGAGATCAGAGATTTACGCCTGCAGCCAGTGGAGGAAGCAGCAGAAGTGTTTTCAGCAGGGCCATGACAGGACTAGCCCATGTTTGACAATGGTTCCTCTCAGTGTTGTGGGAATAACTGGGAGGAAGCCAAGGAGAAGTCGGTGGCTGAAAGGGCAGTGGCCATACTGGAACCAGCTGAAGGGGTCTTTGGCCCCCTTGAGCCATGAGTGACATTCCTCCTCAAGATCCTTCACCTCTAGGCCCAGTCTCCACAGTCCAGTCACCCCAGAAATGGTCCTAGTGTCTTCCCACTTATTCTGCACAAAGCCCCAAACATAGAGCAAGGACTTCAGCTTCCCCGGATCATTTTCTGCTCCTGGGAACAGAATCAGTGCTTCCCCGAGCCTCACAGCTGTGTTCAGGTCCTTCCACGGTGGCGACCAGGGCTAGGCAGATGGTGGCCCTCTGCTGGACCTGGCCCCACGCCGGCCTCTGTAGGTAAAGCCTGTCGGAACCCAGCCGTGCCCATTCGTGGGCGAGCTGTCCGCGGCTGCGTGGCCCTGCAGTGGCGTGGTGTACTGAACAGCCTTCCTGAAAACTCACCTCCTCAGAAAGCGTTTGCCAGCCGCTAGCCTGGAACCTCCTCTCCCCCTCGACGGTACTGTGAGACCCGCAGCCCGTTGAGAACTCACCTCAGACCTTCTTCTCCAGGGAGGGCCTTACCTTATCACCGCCATCACAAGTGTCTTGTGTCTGCCGCACTCCGAGACCAGCACTGCACAATTGCACAGCAGCCTTCTGCCTTGTTTCGCATTTCCTTTCTATGTATTTTTTAATTTTGAGTGTAAACTTCAGACTAGGATTCTTTCCTCATGCCTGTTTTTCAGTGCGCCTACCTATTTGAGTATCTTAGTAATCAAATACTCCCCACAACATTTTCTCTTCCATTCTTTTTCCTTTATCCACGTGTGTGTGTGTGTGTGTGTGTGTGTGTGTGTGTGTGAGAGAGAGAGGGGGGGTGAGGGAGCTCCATCTTCAGGGCTGGAACCTTGGCGCCTCTGCAGGAACCCCCAGATCTAAACTATCAACACTGACTCCCTTCAGGGTTTCCTGTTGCATTTAGAACTCTCTGGTAAACGTATTCTACCTGGAGTTCTGTGGGCACCATACACACCACACCCTCAAGTCCTACCTGTCCTTCTTCTCTGTCATGAAATCCAGTGGACGACATGCACTAGATTGACGTTTTATAACTGCATGTGCATACATGTTCCCTAGAGGGTTCTGTGTGCTGGATCAACACCTTGTGACTGTGTGTCTACAGCTGCTCTATCATGTGTGTACTCATGGGCCCTGGAGGGCTTTGCACATGTCAACAATCAAGTGCTTTTCATGCAGAATTCTACTTAATAGTCACAACTGCTAAATAAACACAGCGATCGCCACTTTGTAGACAAAGAAAGAAAGTTTGGAAAGGTAAAAAAAATTATGAATTTAGGATTATTAGTGAGGTTGACACTCATGTCCAAGTGAACTGTTCCGAAGTCCAATCTCTTAACAGCTGCTAAATAATCATATTTGCCCACAATCCAGCATTGTGCTGTATGCCCCTCATGGACCTCAAGGAGAAGAGGAGAAGGCTGAAATATCATGTGGAGACATTTTGGTTTTGCAAATGCATCACAGTAGGTTCAGAGTTCAGAGAACGATGATCTCAGGTTGTGGAAACAAGTTGAAACAGTGATTCCTTACATCAGATCAGAAAATCACCATATTTAACTGCATAATCATTGCCATCACATTAATGTAGCTTCAGAATTATTCCATGCATCCTAACAGCACAGTTAAAAAAAAATCTTCACATATGGTCACACCCCAGTTTTTGCAGAATCTTGGCATAAGTCTGTGATGATATTGTGGTGAAATACAGTAATGCGTTTGTTGGTTCTCTCTGAATTAAATCAGTGTAACCAATCCTACCTTGACACACCTTGAAAGCATTCACTTGGCTTTTTCTACCAGATGTGGCATGTTTTACTCTCACTCCATTCCCTCTGTTGAACTTTACCTTCCTTATATTTCAACATAACGGAAGAAGAACACATTGAAGTTACAAGACAGAAGTTAAAACTCTAGATCTACCATTTACAGGCTGTGAGTTTCTTTGTATAACTATTTCAATCTCCTTTACATTCAGATTCTTCATCTATGAAAAAAAACCTAAAACAAAAACCAAACAGCTAGGGTGTTTTGAGTTTTAAATGGCAGGATGTGTAAATAAGCCCGTGGAGTGTTCAGTACAAACTGAGCATTCGGAACTCGCAGGGATGTTTAAAGAACAACCGAGATGTTTCACTGTTCCGAAGACAGAACCAGACCCAATGTAATAAAGTTAAAACATTGTACAAATTTGATCTGGAGTACAGAAGCAGGAAAGAGCTCCACGAGTAATGAGAACAGAGTCAAGTTTCAAACAAGAAAGGTCACCAAAACCTGGCACCTGTATCTCAGCGGTTTATTTGCAGAGCTGCTTGCCTTTCTTCTCTTTTTATCCTAGAAGTACAAATTTGCATGCATTACGGAATCTCATATTCAAATACACTTCTCATGCATTTTTGAACTTAACCAAGTCTAGAAAGAAAATCACATACTAATATGACAATTTATGCTTTGATTTTCAAAACTACTGTATCTGCTGCCTACTCTTAAACAGACAACCATATGGGCAGTCACATGCACAACAGCAGAAAACAGTGAATACACGTTCCCAGTAGGACGCTCCTTTCTTATGTCTCTAAACCTGGGCAGATGCCGCCTTTGCCTTTCCACACCTTGCTCCTCCCCCACACATCCCATGGCTGTACATAAAACACCCAGATCCAAATCTGCACTCACTTTCATCATTGGTAGTTCATTTTAATTTGTGACTATTTGAGGGAACAAATCTTGGATTGAAGCATGATCTCTATTGACATGAAGCTGTTAAGAAAGCTCCTGGCCGAATGAAATGCTTCTTTTTGTTATTAAATTAATGGGTAATTTCTACATCCACCCATAGCAAGGAGGTTTCCAAAGTAAAATCACACACTTCTCATAATCTAGATTCCTACAAACTTAAAAAGGTAAGCTAATTTGAGTATTTTACAAGGCCTCAATTCCTAAAGATTTCGTCTATGAACCACTGATTTTTTTTTTTTTAAATAAAGGGAATATATACCACTTACTGTTTTGGTCAAAGATTAAACTTTATAAAACATCATTTCTGGCCCCAAATGTACAGTGAGTTCTGTTTTCAATCAGTCTTGATTTTGATGTGTAGTTGTGTCAAAATATGTTAAAGATCTGAGCAATACCAATACTTTATCAATTCCAAAGTCATTTCTCAACTGAATCTCTTCTTTATTCTTGTTATATTTTTATAGCATTCTTATTCTTTAAATATCAACTCACTAATGGTTTATTATTTCACTGAAGTAGGATGAAATGCCAAAATATTTGTTTTAAACTGTGCATAATAGGATGAATGTACACACCCCTGGCTTCAAGGTGTTTTTTTCCTTCTGTGGATTCTCTCAGACATTTCCTGTGGCTTTGTTTATATGGACACGAGCCATAGGAACACAGCTCCAGCAAGCCTCTGTCCTCGTTGGTATAAAAGGAAACTGTTTAAAGACATCTATTCTCTTGCTACCCTCCAACTTGAAGATTTGTGGACTACAGTCAGTTTCTGAACCTTGGATTTGAGCTGCTTCCCTTAGCTGATCTCTGGGACCCCAGACAGCACCAGCGATGTGGGCAGATGGCTTCACTCTGCAGAATGAGGAGAGAGGCTGTTCTCAGTGGAAAGTCCTGCCTGTAACCAATCTGGTTAGCATCAAACTATCCATGAAGATGTCATGCCTGTCCTGAAGAAAGCAACACTGCCATATGAGGAATGACAGAGGAGGGGACGGGCCACCGGGAAGGGCTCCGCGTAAACAGGCGGATCTCTAGTTGTCTGGACAGCTAGCGTGTGTTTGACACAGTGTTTTATCTTTAAAGAATAAGTTCTGATAACTGATTTCTGTCATTTATCATGGCACAGAGCGGAAAAAGAATTTTAAGCTGATTTTTAAAATATCCATTTGATCCTGACCACTCCATCCAGCACTTATACTTTCAGGCTCATTCATTTAAGACAGAAGTGTTCTGGGTTTATTTTGTGGGTTTGCATGGTTTGAGAATCCTAAAAACCTCACAGAAATCTCCTCGAGGCCATTGAATATTATACAAGAAAGGTTTTTCAATGTGATGGGCACATAAGATCTGAAAAATTTACCTTCCAGCCATATTCCTTCCTTGTTATGGGATCTTACTTGAAATACATTTCGCTGTGTTTCTGCCTTAGTTTTTAAACTATAGTAAGTAAGATGCTACAGTGTTGTCACTAAAGGTCAC
>JAJEJO010004212.1:193375-219333 GCA_020662805.1 Glaucomys volans
GTAGGACGCTCCTTTCTTATGTCTCTAAACCTGGGCAGATGCCGCCTTTGCCTTTCCACACCTTGCTCCTCCCCCACACATCCCATGGCTGTACATAAAACACCCAGATCCAAATCTGCACTCACTTTCATCATTGGTAGTTCATTTTAATTTGTGACTATTTGAGGGAACAAATCTTGGATTGAAGCATGATCTCTATTGACATGAAGCTGTTAAGAAAGCTCCTGGCCGAATGAAATGCTTCTTTTTGTTATTAAATTAATGGGTAATTTCTACATCCACCCATAGCAAGGAGGTTTCCAAAGTAAAATCACACACTTCTCATAATCTAGATTCCTACAAACTTAAAAAGGTAAGCTAATTTGAGTATTTTACAAGGCCTCAATTCCTAAAGATTTCGTCTATGAACCACTGATTTTTTTTTTTTTTAAATAAAGGGAATATATACCACTTACTGTTTTGGTCAAAGATTAAACTTTATAAAACATCATTTCTGGCCCCAAATGTACAGTGAGTTCTGTTTTCAATCAGTCTTGATTTTGATGTGTAGTTGTGTCAAAATATGTTAAAGATCTGAGCAATACCAATACTTTATCAATTCCAAAGTCATTTCTCAACTGAATCTCTTCTTTATTCTTGTTATATTTTTATAGCATTCTTATTCTTTAAATATCAACTCACTAATGGTTTATTATTTCACTGAAGTAGGATGAAATGCCAAAATATTTGTTTTAAACTGTGCATAATAGGATGAATGTACACACCCCTGGCTTCAAGGTGTTTTTTTCCTTCTGTGGATTCTCTCAGACATTTCCTGTGGCTTTGTTTATATGGACACAAGCCATAGGAACACAGCTCCAGCAAGCCTCTGTCCTCGTTGGTATAAAAGGAAACTGTTTAAAGACATCTATTCTCTTGCTACCCTCCAACTTGAAGATTTGTGGACTACAGTCAGTTTCTGAACCTTGGATTTGAGCTGCTTCCCTTAGCTGATCTCTGGGACCCCAGACAGCACCAGCGATGTGGGCAGATGGCTTCACTCTGCAGAATGAGGAGAGAGGCTGTTCTCAGTGGAAAGTCCTGCCTGTAACCAATCTGGTTAGCATCAAACTATCCATGAAGATGTCATGCCTGTCCTGAAGAAAGCAACACTGCCATATGAGGAATGACAGAGGAGGGGACGGGCCACCGGGAAGGGCTCTGCGTAAACAGGCGGCTCTCTAGTTGTCTGGACAGCTAGCGTGTGTTTGACACAGTGTTTTATCTTTAAAGAATAAGTTCTGATAACTGATTTCTGTCATTTATCATGGCACAGAGCGGAAAAAGAATTTTAAGCTGATTTTTAAAATATCCATTTGTGATCCTGACCACTCCATCCAGCACTTATACTTTCAGGCTCATTCATTTAAGACAGAAGTGTTCTGGGTTTATTTTGTGGGTTTGCATGGTTTGAGAATCCTAAAAACCTCACAGAAATCTCCTCGAGGCCATTGAATATTGTACAAGAAAGGTTTTTCAATGTGATGGGCACATAAGATCTGAAAAATTTACCTTCCAGCCATATTCCTTCCTTGTTATGGGATCTTACTTGAAATACATTTCGCTGTGTTTCTGCCTTAGTTTTTAAACTATAGTAAGTAAGATGCTACAGTGTTGTCACTAAAGGTCACATGCCTCTCTGTCTCTGCTCTAGTTACAGCATCGTTGGTGGAAACTCGCAGTTCACCATCAACCCATCCACAGGACAGATCATCACAAGCGCGTTGCTAGACAGGGAGACAAAAGATAACTACACATTAATAGTAGTCTCCAGTGATGCTGGATCCCCGGAGGCTCTGTCCAGCTCCGCCAGTGTGCTCGTCACTGTGACAGATGTCAATGACAATCCACCAAGATTCCAACATCACCCGTATGTCACACACATCCCGTCCCCGGCACTTCCAGGTAATCAGTCCAACTCTGAGGTCACATGGGCGCACGCAAACTACACAGCAGGTGTTTTCTGGGAATACATTTGTGTCATTTATATACATATATGTGTATTTCTGACATAGCCTCATGTTGCAAATCATCTAAAATAAGGTTGTTTAGCCCAATGAAATTGAAGAAAATTTAAATTATAAATTAACTCCTTTTCCCAGACCAGTTGTGTATAGGATTGTATAACTGCTACATCTTTCTTGTTGCTATTTCTTAATATCCCTTGAACATGGCAAACAAGTAGGACATATTATTTCACAAAGATGGCTCTTCCCTAAGGCATGATTAGTGTGTGAGCTCCCTGAGAGGAGGCACATTGTCTCTGTGTTAAACATGATATTCTCAGCTCTTGAAACTTTATCTGGGAGGTCATAGGCATTCAAATACAACTATTGGTTGGAAATAAATATTTTGCTTCAATTCTTCAAAGCATTTTTAAAAATGAATAAATGATTCTAAATAGTATCTATTTCTATGTCATTCTTGCTGGATGGAAGACCATCAGCTACTCAGCTTGTAGAGCTGTTTACGAATCACATCCACGTTGTCAGTATGCAATCATCCTTCTGCATATCTTGCAAATTTAATTTAGTGATATTTGCTATTGGCCTATTATCTTAAGAACTGCACAAATCTTATGTCTCTTCTGATTTTTTTGGAAGAGCTTTCAAAAAGAAATAGACAGAAATACAGCTTATAATTTAATTTTCTTTGCTTAAAAATATTTTTAATTATAAGAAAAAAATAAATGGATTCAATATTCCTCCTCTTAGTGATCTTTGATCTTCTGTAAACTTCAAAATGTCTAATTGATACCAATTGAAAATATAAAATCCATAAATGTATGTGCCAACATTTTATCAAAAAGACATGTAAAAATCCAAATCATAAATCCCTGATGAAGGTCGTTAGCTGAAATGATGCTGGCAGGCGTGTTTCTAATTACGTCCAATGTGCGGCGAGGCAGGACCACATCTTCCATGCAAAATGAGGTATGCCTGTGCATCTTTTCCTCGTTAGACTTACTATAATTAATAGGAGTCACTTGTTTTTCTTCTTATAAAAGATATTACTTTTGTCACACACTCTTCTGTAGGGCTGTTTGGGAAGGATTTCTGAATGAGTATACTGGAAAAAAATTGTCCTTATGGAAGTTTTTCTGCATCTTACTACTACAATCTGTTCTGTTGGCACTTATTCCAAGCACTGAATTTTGGAATCCAAATTGAGCCCATCCTTCTTCAGTTCTTATTTCATATTACATTATGATTATTTTATTTATGCCTGTATAAACACTCTTTTATCTCCATGTAATAGCAGCTCAGAGATAAAAAGAATTTTGCCATGAAACCCTTGGTATGATGAATCAATGGTAATTTTTAAAAACATAACTTTTGCTGACAAGACTGCATACATGGTAATTCAGTGGTGTTTTATGACATGGCGAACAATGGTGTTTTCTCGCTGGGTAGAAGCACAGCTCTTTGGAGAACACATATTATTGTGTTGGTTGGAATGTTGTCTTACATACAGATTTTTCTCTCAGGAACCTGATTGTGAATAAGTATCCAGTTCTCTTCCCTGTGCTTCTCTCAAGGGCACACTGAAAAATATTCATGCACCCAACTGTATGGGTTTTAGCAAGAACATTAAGTATTAGGCAGATTTGACTCAGGAACTTCAGATAAATTGAGGAAACACTGTTTTTCTCTCCAGTAGTCAAAAGAAGTCATATCAATGTAGTGTTTTATATGCATCAACCTATTACCAAGGATTATATTTGGGTTCCACATGATTCTAACTATAAATTCCCTCTTTTCTAGGTTCCTTTGTCTTTGCAGTTACAGTCACAGATGCTGATATTGGGCCCAATTCTGAGCTGCACTATTCTCTTTCGGGTAGAAATTCTGAAAAATTTCATATAGACCCACTGAGAGGAGCTATCATGGCAGCCGGACCACTAAATGGTGCTTCGGAAGTGACATTTTCTGTACATGTGAAGGATGGTGGTCCATTTCCAAAGACAGATTCAACTACGGTGACTGTCAGATTTGTGAACAAGGCAGATTTCCCTAAAGTCAGAGCCAAAGAGCAGACATTTATGTTTCCTGAGAACCAGCCAGTGGGCACTCTTGTCACCACTGTCACAGGGTCCTCTTTGAGAGGAGAAACTTTGTCCTACTACATTGCAAGTGGGAATCTTGGCAACACTTTCCAGATTGACCAATTAACAGGACAAGTGTCCATTAGTCAACCTTTAGATTTTGAGAAGATACAAAAATATGTCGTGTGGATAGAGGCCAGAGATGGAGGTTTCCCTCCTTTCTCTTCTTATGAGAAACTTGACATAACCATATTAGATGTCAATGATAATTCCCCAATTTTTAAAGAAGATCCATTTGTATCTGAAATATTAGAAAACCTTTCTCCTCGGAAAATACTTGCCGTTTCAGCAGTGGACAAGGACAGTGGTCCAAATGGACAGTTGGATTATGAAATTGTCAATGGCAACCAAGAAAACAGTTTCAGCATCAATCATGCTACTGGTGAAATTAGAAGTATCCGACCGTTAGACAGAGAAAAAGTGTCTCACTATGTGCTCACCATCAAATCTTCAGACAAAGGGTCTCCTTCCCAGAGTACCTCTGTGAGAGTCATCATCAACGTTCTAGATGAAAACGATAACGCACCTCGGTTTTCTCAAATATTTAGCGCCCACATTCCTGAAAACTCCCCCTTAGGATACACCGTGACACGTGTCACCACCTCTGATGAGGACATCGGTGTAAATGCAATTAGTAGATATTCCATAATGGACACAAGCCTCCCATTCACCATTAACCCCAGCACGGGAGATATTGTCATCAGCAGACCTTTAAACAGGGAGGACACAGACCGCTACAGAATCCGTGTCTCTGCACATGATTCTGGGTGGACAGTAAGTACAGATGTCACAATATTTGTCACAGATATCAATGACAATGCTCCAAGATTTAGTAGACCCTCCTATTATTTGGACTGCCCTGAACTTCCTGAGATTGGCTCTAAAGTGACTCAGGTGTCTGCCACAGATCCTGATGAGGGACCAAATGGACAAGTGTTTTATTTTATAAAGTCTCAGTCCGAGTACTTTAGGATCAATGCCACCACTGGAGAAATATTCAATAAGCAGGTCCTAAAATACCAAAATGTTAGTGGCTTCAGCAACGTGAACATCAACAGGCATAGTTTTATAGTGACATCTTCAGACCGAGGTAATCCTCCCCTACTAAGTGAGACAACGGTCACCATCAACACCGTGGACAGTAATGACAACCCACCTCAATTTCTTAAAAATAAGTATTTTACTCCCGTCACCAAAAATGTTAAAGTTGGTACAAAGCTAATCAAAGTGACGGCAGTAGATGACAAAGACTTTGGGTTGAATTCTGAAGTGGAGTACTTCATTCCTAATGACAGTCATTTAGGCAGATTTCAGTTGGACAATGACACAGGGTGGATTTCAGTGGCATCTCCCCTGATTTCTGACTTGAATCAAAACTTTTTGATCACCGTCACGGCCAAGGATAAAGGAAACCCTCCCCTCTCTTCCCAAGCCACTGTTCAAATAACCGTCACCGAGGAAAACTATCACACGCCCGAATTTTCTCAAAGCCACATGAGTGCGACCATCCCCGAGAGCCACAGGATCGGGGCCGTGGTCCGAACGGTTTCCGCAAGAGACCGAGACGCGGCCATGAACGGGCTGATCAGGTACAGCATTTCCTCGGGGAACGAGGGCGGCACCTTTGCCATCAATTCCTCCACGGGGGTGTTGACTCTGGCCAAAGCTCTCGATTACGAGTTGTGCCAGAAACACGAAATGACCATCAGTGCCACGGACGGAGGCTGGGTGGCGAGGACGGGGTACTGCAGCGTGACCGTGAACGTGATGGACGTGAACGACAATTCCCCGGTGTTCGTTCCCGACGAGTACTTCCCCACCGTCCTGGAGAACGCCCCCAGCGGGACCACGGTCATCCACCTCAATGCCACAGACGCGGACTCGGGTGCCAACGCTGTGGTGGCGTACACCGTGCAGTCCTCTGACAGTGACCTCTTTGTCATCGACCCCAACACGGGGGTCATCACCACGCAGGGCTTCTTGGATTTTGAAACCAAGCAGAGCTACCACCTCACTGTGAAAGCCTTCAACGTCCCGGAGGAGGAGAGGTGCAGCTTCGCCACCGTCAACGTCCAGCTGAAGGGGACAAACGAATACGTGCCGCGCTTTGTTTCCAAGCTTTACTACTTCGAGATCTCAGAAGCCGCTGCGAAGGGGACTGTTGTGGGGGAAGTGTTCGCCAGCGACCGCGACATGGGCGCCGATGGGGAGGTGCACTACCTGATTTTTGGTAACAGTCGGAAAAAGGGTTTTGAAATCAATAAGCGAACTGGGCAGATTTATGTTTCCGGGCTTCTCGATAGAGAAAAGGAAGAGAGGGTGTCCTTAAAGGTCCTGGCCAAGAATTTTGGCAGCATTAGGGGTGCAGACATAGATGAGGTCACCGTGAATGTCACCGTGCTTGATGCCAACGACCCTCCGGTGTTTACCCTAAGCACCTACCGCGTTCAGATCAGCGAGGGCGTGCCCACCGGAACGCACGTGACCTTCGTCAGCGCCTTTGACTCCGACTCCATCCCAAGCTGGAGCAGGTTTTCCTATTTCATCGGCTCAGGGAATGAAAACGGCGCCTTTTCCATTAATCCACAGACAGGCCAGATCACGGTCACCGCCGAGTTGGATCGAGAGTCCCTGCCCGTCTACAACCTCACGGTTCTGGCTGTCGACTCAGGGACGCCCCCCGCCACGGGAAGTGCCTCCTTGCTGGTCACACTGGAAGACATAAACGACAACGGGCCCATGCTGACGCTCAGTGAAGGAGAGGTTATGGAGAACAAGCGCCCCGGAGCCCTGGTGATGACCCTGCAGTCCACCGACCCCGACCTCCCTCCCAATCAGGGCCCTTTTACCTACTACCTGCTCAGCACGGGTCCCGCCACCAACTACTTCAGCCTCAACACTGCCGGGGTCCTGAGCACCACCAGGGAGATTGACCGCGAGCAGATTGCAGACTTCTACCTGTCCGTGGTCACCAGGGACTCCGGGGTTCCTCAGATGTCTTCCACAGGCACGGTGCACATCGCCGTCATCGATCAAAACGACAACCCTTCCCAGTCGCGCACGGTGGAGATATTTGTTAATTACTATGGCAACTTGTTTCCCGGTGGCATCTTGGGCTCTGTGAAGCCCCAGGACCCCGACGTGTTGGACAGCTTCCACTGCTCCCTCACTTCTGGGGTTACCAGTCTCTTCAGTATCCCGGCGGGCACCTGCGACCTGAGTTCCCAGCCCAGGTCCACGGACGGCACGTTCGACCTGACGGTGCTCAGCAGCGACGGCGTTCACAGCGCGGTCACCAGCAGCATCCGAGTCTTCTTCGCGGGGTTCTCCAACGCCACCGTGGACAACAGCATCCTGCTTCGCGTGGGCGTGCCGTCCGTGAAGGACTTCCTGACCAACCACTACCTTCACTTCCTGCGCATCGCCAGCTCACAGCTGTCCGGCCTGGGGACCGCAGTGCAGCTCTACGGGGCCTACGAGGACCACAACCGGACGTTTCTGCTGGCAGCCGTGAAGCGGAACGCTAATCAGTACGTGAATCCCAGCGGCGTGGCCACCTTCTTTGAGAGCATCAAAGAGATCCTGCTGCGGCAGAGTGGCGTGAAGGTGGAGTCTGTGGACCACGATCCCTGCAGTCACGGGCCCTGCCAGAATGGAGGGAGCTGCCTGAGAAGACTGGCCGTGGGCCCTGCGCTCAGGAGCCAGGAGAGCCTGCCCGTCATCCTGGTGGCCAACGAGCCGCTGCAGCCCTTCCTCTGCAGGTGTCTGCCCGGATACGCTGGGAGCTGGTGTGAGGTGGATGTGGACGAGTGCCTGCCAGCCCCTTGCCACAATGGTGGCACCTGTCACAACCTGGTGGGGGGGGTTCTCCTGCAGCTGCCTGGAAGGCTTCACTGGGAGGGCCTGCGAGAGGGACATCAACGAGTGCCTCCCTAGTCCTTGCAAGAATGGGGCTGTCTGCCAGAACTTCCCAGGGGGCTTCAACTGTGTCTGCAAAACTGGATACACAGGTATGACGGTGCTTCACTTTTACCCGCTTAAGACTTCAGCTGTGTCATGTATAACGAATGTTCTAGATCTTGACACTTTAAATGTCTTTTCATAAAAATGAACATGATCCTAACAAGTGTTTTTAAGCTTTTGCTATTGGTCAGACTCTGTTCTAAATACTTTACGTGTATTCCATTTACTTCCTGCAAGAAAACCTATAAGGTAGGGATATTTCCCAATTTTTGTAGACAGGAAAATCAAAGAAGAAGTTCAGTGAGTTTATGAAGGTGATCTGGATAATTTGTAGCAGTGTCAAGTCTACACAGTGAATTCCAGTGCTTAATGGAAGTCGGTCTGCCTAGTGTCTCTTACAAGAATGGAAAGAAAGTATCTTTCCAAAAGAGTGTCATAAATTTTAAAGGACAGAGTATATATAGAACATAAGACCTGGGGAATTTTGTTTCTTAAATAATTGTTAGCCATTATGTTTTATCATCATGATCCTATGACCTTTTAAAATCATCATAATTATTATTGGAATGTGATCCACGCTGTGAGAATACAGCAAAAGTCATGTTTGAAGAATAAGATTAAAATTAAAATGGCTCATTATTTTCCAGTAATCAAGTAGAAGGCATAATTGGCTGATTTCTCAGGTGAGCCAGAAGAGAAAGAAACCACACGGGAGCTTGATGTTCAGAAGTACTATTAGACATTAAGCAGCAGATTGGTTCAACTTGTTTTTAGCACCCTGGTAGGATGTGATGTCCTTGTGTTTCTATCTTATGTGCTATCCATCCATCTGTCTAGCCATCTATCTGTCTGTCTGTCTAACCATCCATCCATCTGTCCATCCATCCATCCATCTATGTGGCCATCTATCTATCTATCCATACACTTCCAGCACCATTATCATCTCTCTTCACCTATCTATTAGGTGATCAGTAGTTGGAATTCCTTCAAATGAGAATAAATGCTGTGTTGCTGATAAGTTTCAGGAAAATGAAATTCTGACAATTTGAACATCATACAGTTTTAGGACATATGCAGATTACTCAAATGCTTATAAACACCCAACAAAGGTAAATCCAGCATAGGTCTTAAAAAAAAAAAAAAAAGCAAAACTTTCGTAGATGTTTTGCTGAATAAAATTTTAAGAGATTTTTAAGAAACACATGTGGATATCAAGTTTTTCAAAGTGCCCATCATGGGCATACTTATGGTTTTATATTTGGAAAACTGAGTTTCTTGATGATGATGTAAAGCTTGTTGGAAAATGCTGAAGTAGAACATACAGGATTTGCTTTTAGCAGAGCACTATACTTGGAATATAAAGGAAGAAAAGGCACAGTAAGCATGTATAATGGAAAGAACAGGAGATGTGATAGAGTTTGACTTAGGCCACCCGGATTTCCCCATCTGGAAAGTGTAAATAATCATTTATGCTCTGGGTTGTTGTAGTGAGTAAACATCCTGTTTACTGACCTAGCCAGTGTCCAGTGGGCAGCAGTGCTAGTTAGCAGGGTGCGGTAGTGGTGATGGAGGTGTGCCGTGGGATCCCTGAGACCTGAAGCCCCAGGAGCTTCAGATGAATAAAGTTTATTATAGTAGAGAACACGTAAAATTTAATTTGTAGATTTTTATAGATTGAAAAAACACCAAAAATTGCATTGATTGTCAATTTAATTGCCATGGTAAGTTAAAAGAAAATACCTTGCATTTTATCCACACCTGAGAATTCCAGGAGATCCTGGAGGAAGACATCAGTCTAACTGCAAGTCCATTATTTCTTTTCCTCTGCAAAGGGAAGCACTTGCAATTATAAAGCAGGGTGACAGTACGTGTCTTCCTACTCCTGGGTTTCCTGTTTGCAGTGCATGCATGGCACTTCTTTCCCAGGGGTGGTGGTGTTAGAGAGCACTTCTGAACCTGGGCTTCTTAGAACATCATTAGTTCATGGCCCCTTCAGCCTTTCCATCACTCACACATCTGGATGCGGTTTGGGTGTGGTATTTGGAGTAACGCCAGGGATTTAATACCAAAGGAAGGTTTCCTGTGCTCTTTAGTAAATCCAGTACTTCAGGGCAGGATGGGATTATCCATTCATCAATTTTATGTCATTTGACTGTATAAATAGTAAATTTTTGCAGACATAAATGGTATATACTGGCCATTGCACAGTAATTTTCCTGAGAAATTTGGCAAATATTTGCTTTCATAGAGATGGAAGGAGTCACTGAGAACCATCATAGTAACTTACTACAGTCACATCAATATCACTGGTGATCATATGACAAGAAAACCATAGAATGTGAAAGCCATTTAGTGAATAGATATGAAATTTTCTTTCAGGTACAGAAGAATGTCTCGTGCAGGAGGATTAAGCGCTCAGGTTTTGTTTTGGTTTTATGTCCAAGAGTGGGATTAGGGAGCTCGCGGAGGTGAAGTGCTGCCTTATTAGGGCATTGATGTCTTAGGTTCCAGTAGCTTAAGTGCTTCGTACTTCTGCAGAAAATAAGCACGTGTTTATAAGTAAGTGCTCATGAATACTGTAGGCTCCTTGAAACTGTATTTGTGGATGCATTAAAACACAAACGTAAAATGAAGTTTTTGTTTGGCTTTGCTTATTGGAAACACTTATTCAAACATGGGAAACCATGGCTTTTATTCTGATATAAAAACCATAATGCTATGGGAAAGGACATTTAGATGAATTATCTTGTTATAGCACCTTTTACAGTAAGGAGAAATATTTACAGATTTAGGCAAAAACAACTGTTTTCTGCTAAAATCACTTTAAAAATTAATAAGCATAAATATTCAGAATGAATGGCACAGATCTGCTATGGAATCATGTTTGTGAATAAAGTAATTAGATGTAAAATGGACTTTAATAGTTGCTCCCAGGCCCCCTTCTGCTGTCCATGCCAAGCAGTATATGTTAACATGATTCATTGATGGATATCAAAGCCAAGAGACTAGTTCATTCTTCTGAACATCTGCTACCACAGTAAACATCTCTTAACAGAAAAAGCCTCCTTGCTTTCAGGAGGCCAGGAGGTCTGTGTTGCTATCAGTAAAATCCCAGGCCTCAAGGCACTGACAAGTACTGCAAATTGACTTGCAGCTTTAATTAAGTTAATGATCCTAGAATGCATTTTACAGTGTGGTGACCTACAGACCTACCAGGAGCAGTGAGAGTGATTCCGACTATGGCCTCACCCGCCCGTTAGGCTGTCGGAGCTGCGATTTTAGTAGACTGACCTGTGCAGAGCAAGACAGAATCCACTCTTGATTTCTAATTGGGTAATAGGGCATGGAAAATCCAAACCTGAGAAATAAGCATTTAGAGACTTTCTTTTCACTATGAGTAAAATTCGGACATACTTTTCTCCAAAGAAAAATGATCTTTTAATAACAATTTAAATCAAAACCTTACATGTTCAAACTGGGACTTTGAATCTAAATATCAAGTATGGTAAACTCTTCGAGATCACGAATTGTAAAATAATTTTTACTCCTTCAATAGGGAACTCAAAATAAGTTTTTGAATGGTAAATAATTTCCATATTCTTAACACCAACAAATAAGACTATTTTCCAAACTCAGTAACAATTTCTTTTATTTAGCCCCTAACAAACGAATTTTATTTTTGACCATTATTGTCTAAGAAAAAAATTTTAAAACTCTTTTACATGTTAAATAAAAGGTTGAATTTGTTTTCCCTTGATAATGTATATTTCTATTATGTATTTGAAGAATCTGATTCCATTGAGAATTTGAGTGTTAAAGGGAATTCATTCTCAAAGCTAATATTTTCTTAATTTGTAACTTCTTTCATTACTTCTGAAGTCACTGCATATTTTTTAACACATAAATAAGTCGTATTTATTTTATGGTTTTCCAGTCCTCTTAAATAACCTGTAGTATATGTTTAAGCTCATATCTATAAAATATCACATTGTAAGGGGTAAATAAGATAATTAATCCAGAAAAATTACACACAAAACCACCTAAATTTATTTTTGCTGTTATTTAAATTAAAATTTTAAGTGATATTATTTCCATCAGGATTCAAAAAAGAGTCGAGCCAGATGGGAGGCCAGACTCGGGTTTTCCTGCCCTTGTTTTCGGTGTAGATGCACACGGCAGTACGGCCCTCAGACTGTTGTTCTTGGTTCCCACTCCAGTCTTTAGGAGGTGAAGTTGGAAATTGAGAAATTCACTAACCTTCGCATGATGTGAAGGTCATATCCACTATAGCACAAAGTATATGAGTCTATGTGTGCAACATGTTAGTTTCAACACCACTCTAGAAGAACTTTTGAGGAAAACAAGGGAAAAATAGAAGGTGAAACTGTACTTATTCCAGTTGCATATGTGAAAATCATGTACGTTCTTACAGAGAAAATTAAAAAAAAATAAGAAAAGGAAAGAGTGGTTGTGTCTCTCCTGATAGCAAATTCATAGTAAAAAATTTAATTGTTAGGCCTTATATATTTTCTATTGGGCAGCAATGGTGTTATATATATATATTTTTTTAAAAAAGTGCACATCTCTAAAATGGCCTGTGTCACATCCGGCTGGACTGCAGCAGAGGAGGGGGTCTGCTATGAAACAGCCCCTCGCCGGTGTGGAATCACGCCCAGGCTCATGGTGAAGTCGCCTGGCTTGGGACTTTACTGTAGCACAGGGCTGCAATCCTTACAACCTAATTCGTGTGCCTCTAAATTAGCAACTCATTTATTTTTATGTTCTCTCCTTAGAATAGAAAAGTATTTTGAATTTTTTTTTTAGCTCAGTGTTTTGCCTTGTAAGGAGGTTACCAATTTTATTTATAAAGGAAAAAATGTTGTGTTTATGATTCTGTGATGTACAGAAATGGGCTTAGTTAGCAGTGTCATGAGGTCTGACTCATGTGTAATTTCAGACCAGAACAACTGTGGCTACATAATCAAGCCACAAATGCAAAACTAAGTTAAACAAAAGCTTTGACTATGTTTTCAGTGAAGCCATGATGAAATGCATTGTGCATGCTCAACATTAAGTCTAGATGGACAGTGAAAATTCAGGTACCTCCGTGAGGCATGCATAGTGAGCATCGACAAGATCACGTTTGGAAGTGGAAGATAGCTTTCCAGAAGCCAACAGTGGTAACTGGATCCCTGTGAATCAACGGGAATGAACTAAAAACTGTAGGAACTCACTGGTTTTTGGAATTGGGGAGCTAGAGATTATTCTAATGAGTATATTAGCATATGAAATAATTTAAAGTTATAGGACACTGGTATTAGAACACATTTAAGTTTATATAAGAAGAAACAACAAAACTTTAATAGGACTTGTGTTAGTTTTCTTTGTCAAGTGATAAAATATTCAATCCCAGCTTGATGAAACCGAAGTATGGAAGCAGAGAGCTGAATTTGTCTGTGTTGTAGTTTTACAACTTCTTAGGCAAGATCTGAGCCTCGCAGGACTTTGTCACTCCCCTTCTAAGTGTCCCTGTTGCTTTTGTGTGGATTGACCCCCTTTGGAATGGAAACACCATGTAGATACTTCTCTGATTCTTCACTGTGATTTCCCATCCACTGTCAGGCGTGGTCTGTAAAAAGCCCTCAGTCAATACTGATTGATTCAATATTAGAGGATGTGTATGAGAAAGTCTTTGTACACTGAAAAACTTGCTGCTGAGGGTGTTATTGTTTCAGAAAGAAAAAGACAAGGTACAATATTACTACGTATTTCAAACGTGTTTGAATGTTTTCTTATTTTTCTACTTTACAAAAGTTCTGTGTAAGTCAAGGGGCATTTCTTGAGAGTGGATAAGATTAATTCCTAACTTGACAAGCTAAATAAGCTTAATTCTTACCTTTGAAAAGTGAGTCAAGGAGATCTTCACAGTGAAAAGAATACTGTTTCAGATTCGACCCTCCATCGTAAAATGTGAAAGACCCTCCATCGTAAAATGTGTCTATAAGGAAACAGATTCAGTGGCAGGATTTCTGAGTTCACTACGTTGTTTTGCTGAAAACAGATTTTTTCCCCCAAGTTGAATATGTAAATTTCTTTCTCAATATTGTAATGTACATCTTTACAATAAAACAGCTAAATAAGATTTTTAAACCCTAAGTCCTCATCCCAGTTATCTCTTGCCAAATAAAATGCTCTTCTATTTTTCTTCTTCTAGATGTGGTTTCTCAAGATAGATTTTCATTCACAGTTATATTATAGTACCGTTAATCCATTCATGTGTCAGACTTTGTTTCTCAGGATAGATTCTTACATACAGTTATCTTAAAGTGCTGTTAATAGATCCATGTGTAAGAGTTTTCTTACCAAGTTTGGTCCATTTTAGGGAAAATGTGTGAATCTTCAGTCAACTACTGTGACTGCAGTCCCTGCTTTAATGGTGGCTCCTGCCAAAGTGGTGTGGATTCTTATTATTGCCATTGTCCCTTCGGTGAGTATAACTGATGTCCGTTATCAGTCTATTTTAGTACAAAGTTCAGCAATTTTGTCTTACTATGGAGATGAGTGGTGAAGAGAACATTGTTTTGAATCAGTTATAGTAAAATAAAATCTTAACGTTTTAACACACTTAAGGACTAATTGTGGAAATCCTTGAATTAAATATATTGCTTTGATGATTATTAGAAAAGATAATCAACTCAGGATAATTGACCAATGCTGCCTCCGCACAGCATTTCTTAAATATATATGACGCCTTCCTGTTAGCCTAGAATTTATTAAGAAAATTCTTTAATGCTATTTGACATCATTCTTTATTTCAAAACTCTAACAACAGTCAAACCGTTTTTTTTTTTTAATTTTGCTTTAATATTTGTTACTTCAGTTAAAAGGATTTAGTAGCTAGAAATGTAGTCATCATGATAGACTTTTGCAGATCAGACTGTGTAACTAAAGAGAAATCAGATTGATGTATTCTCTTGTGGAAGAAAGTTGGTAAGGAGAAAGTCCTTGCACAGGTATGTATTTATTCACCTTAAATGAATAAAGGAGTGAAGTAATGAAGGAGTAGATTCCTTCCAAGTCTCACCATTGTGTGATGCAGCACTGAGCCAGCCCAGACTCCGAGCACTGCTCTGGAGGAAGCCTTTGTTAATTTGGTTTCATAAGGTTGTGGTTATTTCATTTATTTAAAGGGTTTTTTGTCTTATAAAATCCATCTCCAGATTATTCTCTTTCCTTATGTAAGAGGCAAGAAGGGTATTTTTTCTAGTATTTCCTTGTATATTTTACTATGCTAAATGGATGTGAGAAATGAAGCTCAATTTATAATAAGTAGAACTACGGTTTCTAGGAACCAGGAAACTGTGTTGTTATTCTTTTTCAAGTAGTTCCATAAGTCAGTCTACTTTTTAATTAAGCATAACATAAAAAGAATGATAAAGAGAAACAAAATATAAAAACTTAGTTGTGAGCCATGCATTTCACCAGTGATTCTGTGACCAGAAATTGAGTAACTGACCCCAAAATCAGAGCAGTGAAAGTGGGGTACAACTATCCCAAGGTGGCATTGTGACTAGAACACAGATAATATTTTTGGTCCTGTATGACTTTCATTTATGAGCTTCCTCTCAGGTTCTCACCAACGATACTTATGAACAGTAAAAGGGTATATTGAGGTTAAAATACCACAACTTTAGATCTCCTGAAAACTCCTTTCTTTCTTTCAATAGTCAATCTCCCTCTCTGTCTCTTGTCTGTCTCTGATGCTGGGCTTTGAACCTGGCCCGCTGCATGCTAGGTAAGCACTCAGTGGTCTTAACATCCACATGATGATCCTTTCTTCAGAGAGCAACAGTCACATTTCATGGTTTAACTTGTACTTCGTGATGAAAGAAAAAGAAATTTGGGTGGAAAGGGGACAGTGATTTCCAGTGACTGAACAGAGGGACCTCACATTTAGGAACTGCTTTACGTTCAGATGTGGAGGAGCAAAGGTGAGGATCTGAGGCCTTGAGTTCCAAACAGGAACAAGATGCTGCAGGTCCCCAACACTGTGGGGTGGCAGTGCTGTGCGATCCAGAGGGACCTTCAGCTCACCCTGCCAGGTCCCCAGGGAAGTAGGAACAGCACAAAACCAACTAAAATAGACGCTGATGACATGCAACTGGCAGTGCAAATCTCCCTGTTCCTTCCAGTGGCAAAAACAAGCACATATTTAAATTTAGACATTGTCAGCTGACAACCTAAGCACTTACACAGGAAAACAACATGAAGAGAACAGAACCACCAGTAAATAATATGAGACTACAAAGAATGAATTCACGGGAGAAAAGTGTTTTCCGTCTCAAGAAGAATGTGGGTGAAACGTACAAATAAAAATGGCAGATGGCAAGCCTCCAGCAAGTCCCTGGAGGTGGCTCCACATGCATCCCATAGAACATCAGGTTAAGTATGAGTTTGAAGTTGGAAAAAAATTCGCACTGTCTACCTTCTCATCAGGAAAAGATTTGCTGTTTGTATTTTTGAAAGTTTTTTTTAAAAAATATTTTTATTTGTTGTAGATGAACCTCTATTTATCTGTTTGTACGCAGTGCTGAGAATCAAACCCAGGGCCTCACACATGCTAGGCAAGTGCTCTACCATTGAGCCACCATCCCGGCCCAAAATACATATTTTTTTTAAGATTCATATATATATACTCATTGTGTTTAGGATAAAGACAAAGTCCTTCAGACTTTACCAAGACAGCTTAGCCTGCATAATTATAACTTCTTAGAATTGCTTCATTATTATGTATGTAACATATATTATACAGAGGCACATATACCATACATACATATGTAAGGTATATATACACACAGTATCTCACATTTTGTTTGCTCTCTTAAGAAATAATGTGTTTATGCATAAATAGTGTATATATTGTATATATACGTATATCTATGTGTATAAATGTGCATTATATACCATTACTAAATATCACATATATAAGTTATTCTAATAAGGGCTATTGTGTGTGTATTTCCATATTTCAGTCATTTTCATTTCTCTTGAATGAATTTTCATTTAATTTCTCAGTCAATTTTCATTTCTTTTCATTTTCATTTCTCTTCATTTCATCTAGACTTATTTCATGGCATTCCATAAGAAACACAAATAAAGACCTCATTAAATTTTATTACTGCATTTAAAAGACAAAATCTTACTTTTCTGTAGAAGTATAAAACCAATGAAAAGAAAAATCTATAAATATTTTCATGTTTAAAAATACGGTATTGATTTGAATAAAAATGTAAAACATCTTTCCACTACCTATATAATTTCTGCATATATTTATATTCAAATTTAACTATACTTTTATGAATTGATTAAAATTTAATCAGAAGAGACCTAGAAGAACACAGCGCAAACTTTTCCTTGGTATTCTTTCTATTTCATTTGCATGGTTTGTCTTCGGTCTTTGGCAACTTCAGTTACTCTTTCTGCATATAGAAATAATATACATATGATATAATAATATCTAATAAAAATAGACATTTATTGAATATAAATATATAAGAACATAGCAGTTACGATAAATCTAATAAATTCATAATATATAAAATAAAATAGTATGTATTACATATGAAATTTATCATTTCTGTAATTCTTTTGCCTTTTCTCAGCTTCAGTTAAAGATTTAAAACAATAAATTATGTATACTTTCCACTTGTTTATAAGGAATATTATCTAAGTCTGGACAGAGAAGGACGGATAAGGGACACCAGTGTTTGTAGCAGCTCCAGGGCATTTTAACTTGAAGAATGTTGGATAGCAAATGTGGTATAGTCAAAAGAGCCAGTAGATCTGGCTTCAGGTTTTGTCTGTGTTTCCCCTGGTTTGTCCCCTAAGGCAAGTTTTAAATGCTCTGCAAAATAATGGCATTGGTTCCTTCAGGTTCAACAATTCCCTGATTCAAAATTGAATGCATTTATGGAGATATTAAGCCAAAATGAAGGAATGAAAGCTTTGAACGTTAGTCAGAGTCATGATGTATTGGCGCAGATTAATTTTCCAATCGTTTGCCACAGTCTACTAATATTTGTGGGAAAAGAATTTTGGCATAGCCTTGTAACTTTAATAAAACTCTTTTTTCAAGTTGGAAGAAGTATTGCACAAGCAAATGGAAATGCTGAATTTCAGAAAAAACAAAGTTATTTTAGAGTAGCATGCTGTAAATCATCCTCAAGAGGGTATGAAACAAGGAAGAGATAAGAATGTAAGACAGTTATTTCCTTCCCTAGAAGCAGCAGTGCCCTTCCCTCATTTTTTGACCCTCAAAAATACTCTAAGTATAGGAACTGAATTTTTGTTTTCAAGTCAAAATGAATGAGTGTATCATCCTCAATTTAACTGAGGTTGGTTTAAGAATTAAATACAGTGGAGGAAGTAACTTGGTTGCAAATTATAGATTGTAAATTAAAACCTTATAAAGATCAACAAAGTGCTTCTGAAAGTTTTCCCAGAAGGAATCTCTTTAGACTTATTCCTTTCCTTGAAGTCCTTGAAATTTTACAAATGGGGAAACTTTGACATGTTCCCTAATGTGTCTAAGAGAAAACAACGTCACCAGCCCGTCATCTCAGTTACGGGCTTTAAAGATCATCACCTGTTCTGTTTTGATTTAGCTTTTGCCATGTTCTTTGCACAGTAATAAAAACCAGTTTTCAAAAGCATGATTCATCATTATAACTTAAGATATTATAATCAAAATAATTTGATAAAACTTCACTGGAAGTTGTTACATTAATTTTTCAATTTCCCCACCCACAGGCGCCTTTGGAAAACACTGTGAGTTGAACAGTTATGGATTTGAGGAATTATCGTACATGGAATTTCCCAGCTTGGACCCCAATAACAACTATATTTATGTCAAATTTGCAACTATCAAAAGTCATGCCTTATTGCTGTACAACTTTGACAACCAGACAGGGGACCGGGCTGAGTTTTTGGCCCTGGAGATTGCTGAAGAAAGGTTGAGGTTCTCTTACAATCTAGGCAGCGGTGCATACAAGCTCACCACCATGAAGAAGGTGTCGGATGGACACTTTCACACTGTGATTGCCCGGAGAGCGGGGATGGTAAGTGGCCTCGCTTTCTTGCTACTGGTTGACCATTGCATTAGACCTCGGGGACAGACTCTGTGGATCAGGGTGCAGGGGTTTACTCATGGTTTGACCAAGTGAGTTGCAAACTGGAAGAGGCTTGTCAGTCATCCTTCTCGTCTGCTCAGGGTAACTCTGCTGGCTGGATCCAGAACAATGAAAAGGAGAAAGCAAATTAAGAGCCCGCTGCAAAGGAGTCCATTGATATTTCCTATATACTTTTTTTTTAAATTTAATTTTTGATTCATTGAACACAAATGGAGTACAGCTATTGTTTCTTTGGTTGTACACAAAGTAGAGTCACACCATCTGTTCACTCATACATGTACACAGGGCAATGGTGTCTGTCACACATTATGTTATTATTCTTACCCCCCCCACCCCGACCCCACCCCTCCCTTCCCTCTATGCTATCTATCCTTCCTCCATTCTTGCCATCCTTCCACCCCACATTATGCATCATCATTCACTTACCAGAGAGCCCATTCGGCCTTTGGATTTTTGGGATTGGCTAATCTCACTTAACATAGCAGTCTCCAACATCATCCATTTATCTACAAATGCCATAATTTTATTCTTCTTTATGGCTGAGTAATATTCCATTGTGTGTATATACCACAGTTTCTTTATCCATTCATCGATTGAAGAACATCTAGGTTGGTTCCACAATCTAGCTATTGTGAATTGAGCAGCTATGAACATTGATGTGGCTGCATCACTGTAGTAATCTGATTTTAAGTCTTTTGGATATAGGCCAAGGAGTGGGATAGTGGGGTCAAATCCTATATACTTTTGAAAGACCGTGTCAGGGCTATGCTTAAAATAGCCACTTTTCTTTTCTACCTTTTCTTCCTCTAACTGGAGGAGCAATTTAGAAACAAAGGGAGACATCTTTTCTACAAATAAATGACTAACAAAACATGACACTTTATCCTTACTTCAGTAGGGTACAATCCTTTATTATCCTTATCACACCAGCATCTAAGCACACCGAGGCAACACGTGAGGCGCATGGCTGTGTTAGGATGCAGCTTGCTTTCATGTTTTATTTTTCTATCTAAGGTATTTCAGAATTAAAATTCCACAATATTGAAGATTTGTATATTGTGTAATTCTCAATTTTATCACATGGCTCTCATGTGATAATAACAATGACATTTATTTAGGAATTATGTTTATTGAACAAATAATTTATTGAACAAATTTTTCATTTATAAATGCAAATGAATCAGGTCTTTCCCTATTAATATCTGAAAATATCTAACATACTGCAATAAAGTAGAATTTATTTATTTATCTTCCCAAGTATCTCTCTTGGTTCCTCCCTTTTCCAATAACTATCAAGTGTTCTGAATAAGTAAATGCTAACACAACTATCTTAAAATACTTGTGTACTTTAATTCCAAGTTTTTTTTAAAAAAATTGCTCTAAGATTATATTTCATCCTATGAAAATAAATAGAATTGGGTAAATATTAAATTATCAATTAAAATGAACAATTACCCAAAACAACAAAACACATTTTGATGAACAAACCTGGCATCTAAATGGCTGTAGCTTTATTTCTGCACTCCATAACAAGGTACAGCTCTGTCTGACGCAGTCAATGACATGTGCATCTGAATTTTTTTGCAACTGAGTTTTTGGAATACCTTGTCATGTAGGAATTCATAAAAGCAGCATCCGGAGACACATTTAAATTATTTGTGTTGTTTTGCTAGTTTTTCCTCTGATCTGTAATTAATTTTAAAGGCAAAATTTCTGTGCCTTCTATAATTACCAGTTTTCTAAAATCACACTTGAACTGCTTTCCATCCGTGGTTATCGCCACCTCTGACTCACTGACCGGGGTCTTACCAGGTTATTGGGTGTATGCTATTTAAACAGAGGTGAGAAAAAACAGCAAAAGCATTGTGTAATTTTATAAGTCTTCACATTTATACATTGCCTTCTATTTCATTATTAATTTACAATTAATATTCTCTAATGGCAACATTTTTCTAACATTTATGTGATGTTTATTAAGTAAAATTACCCCAACATTCTGAAAATGAGTCCAAAATATAATAAGAAAATTTAATATAAAATTGTAATTTAGAGTATTCATATTCTAACCTCCCAAAATGAAAAGATCTATTTAAAAGTCCTAATTTAGAGCCCTGCTTTGATAATAACTCAAGGTTTAAGGAGATAGAGCAAAAATCAAAATTTGTTCTTTTTTTTTTCTCTTTTTTGTTAATGGAAATTGAACTCAGTGGTGCTTAGCCACTAAGCCACACCCCAGCACTTTTTACTATTTTATTTTGAGATGCTTAGAGCCTTGCTAAATTGCTGAGGCTGACCTTGAACTTGCCGTCCTCCTACCTCAGCCTTCTGAGCCACTGGGATTATAGGCATGCACCACTGTGGCCAGTAAAATTTGTTCTTCTGAATTGGAAAAATGGTAGAACTACATTTCCACGTGATCACATAGATCTGTATGAATCACACGTAAAATCCCAGTTCGGTATGAAACAGGTGCGGACACAGGCACTCATGATGCTGAGTTGCTGTCAACACCACCCCTGTGTAGACTTTGGAAATTAAAAAAGTGAATGTTTTACTCCAGTTCCCTCTGAACAAAGTGTGAATTATGAGTAATGCCTCAAAGGCCACCTGACTTTGATGAATCTTAAAAGAGGAATAGCAAACAAGTCTTGGATAAAATAGCTGTTTGGGTTAGTCACTGCACCGGTCCTGCCTGAGAGTTCACAGTCAGTGTGATTCCAAACTAGCGCCGTCGAGGAAGACCTCGGAACACGTCTGCAGAGGACCTCCAGTGCTCCTGGTGGTGGATGGAGCCAGCAGGATAGAGGCTCACAGAGGTTGGGCATAGGTCATAGCTGCAGGAATTTCCTAAAACTTCCCTAAGGAGGAACAGCAGGGATCCCCTCACCTGACTTTCCAGCCCATGCCAGGGGGCCGTATTTCTGAGATGTTCTCAAGCAGATTAGTGTGCAGCACGCACATTGCTAGCTGACAACCTCCAAGGTCCCTTTGATGTCATGACTGTGTGCCTCTGTCAAACACGGACCCGGGAGTGAGAGGGGAGGGGAAGGGATGCCGCTGTGCAATGTGCCAGAAGGGGTGGAGAAGGACTCTCCCGTTCACACTGGTATGCGGTGACAGTCAACAAGTTTTAAATAATAGCAAATGAGAAAAAAACGCTCCCGTCCTTCATAATTCAGTCACAGGAAAAATGTCTCCCTACTTAAAAAACATCCAAGGAAGGTCCCTGCTGGGTTTTGGGTTTGTTATTTTCTACAGTTGAAAATGATTTTTTTGTGGAAAGCTGGCAAAATCATTAGCCTCTCAGCTTTTAATCATTGCATAGTCAGGAGAGGAACGTCTCAACTTACAGTGGTGCTGGGGCAGAATTTGACAGCACAGGAGGGACGTTCAGCCCTCAAGATTAAATTGCACCAGCGACTGTTCAAATAAATCATCCCCTCGCTGACTTTTTCTTTGAGTTGTATCACCAAGTTTTAGAAAATAGGAAATTGATACTGCTTGTAAAGAATGTCCGGTGCCCAATGTCATGAGTTGAGTTTGGCTTTCTGGCTGAGGCGTGCATGGGGGTCCCTGTGAGCACCCCAGTGCCCTTGCTCAGGGAGCTCCAGCGCAGACACTTGGCACAGCATCTACAGAGAGGTGGTAACTCAACCGAAGCAGCCTAAGATGTGTCATGAGAACCTAATGCTGTTTCTGAGATGAATGTCGCTGAGTTTCAGAGATAATGGTAAAGAACCACTACCTCCTAGCACAGGTGGACCTGCATGTCTTGACGTAGAATTGCCAGGGGACGTGTTTCCTGAAAATGCTAGTGTTTGTCATCGTTTACTTGAGAGGGTAGCAGTAAAAAATTCATGTGGCCCACAAGAGTTTGCAGTGCTTAGAATAAACTGATCAGAAAATCAAAAAATCTTTAATGCACAATCACCATGTTTCACCTCTGCTCAGTTCCTGGAATATGAGATATTTAAGATGGACATTTATAAATTCCCCATCCCAATATACATTTTGTAGACAGTCCCTACAAGTCATGAGCAATGCTGATACAAGTGGCTCACACAGCAATGGATGATTTACATGAACAATGAAAGCAGGCTGATTCTGGAAGGCGGGAATCTTGCTACCTGGCTTTTGTAGCTGACTGAGGGGCAGCATGCTGGACCTGCCCCGGGATGGGTGCTTCCTACCTTGCTTTGCTCATACTACAATTAACCTCAAGCGACAGACGTTCTCATAAACTGATGGTTGCATAGTATTTGTGTTTCCCTTATATGAATGTACAAAGTTGAATTAACTTTGCTCAGTGGCGTAAGTTGTTAGAACCGTATTCCCTGCTTGGGGAGAAACCTTGGTCCTCCTGTGCTTCTGGGTCACGCCTCTTCCTGTGATAGTCTATGTTCCACCAACAGAGAGCTGTGGTCTCAAGGGGTCTGCATCCCTTAGGATGCAAGCAATGACCACCCTGTGATCGAGATACCACTGGGGAATTTCTACAGTCTAGCAGTATATAGCAATGCATTCCACTTGTACACTGATGTGCTGTGGTAGGTTATTAAAATAATAATCTTAACCTGCATGAGAACACTTATTTGATGTTTTTACTTTATTTCAAAGTTCCACTGTGATACGAATATTAACATTTTCACAGATTGCTAGTACAGTATTTACACTGTGCCTTCAACACTTTTTATAAATCCGGCTGAAATACTAGAATAAGACTTTTGAAAATTGAAAGTTGAATGTTTTTTCCTTTATTAGAATAGCTTCATGGTAGAATACATATGTTTATGAAGACTATGATCCCAGCAAATGGCTCAGAACTATTGTGTGATATTCTAAGGAAGACTGATGATTCATGACATTTTATTTTTTCATCTAAAACAAGAGAACAGGAGAGAAATTTTCAAAGCACCCTGCTACCTCTTGTATGTAAAGATACTCATAATTTCAGTCTTAAAGATATCAAAGAAATATGTGTCATAATTTAACATTTGTAGTGAATTGATTTGCCATGTCTCATATCACACCAGATCACAGTGTCCTCACAGGGTCAGAATCACATCTGCAGAGAGGAGTCCTGGGTGTGCTGGCTGGCTGGGAGGCTCACAGGGACAGGGGCTCACAGTGACGTTTCCTGCTCTTGCTTTGCAGGCAGCGTCCTTGACCGTGGACTCCTGTACAGAGAACCAAGAACCGGGATACTGCACTGTCAGTAATGTGGCCGTTTCTGATGACTGGTGAGCAAACTGATTAGTTTGATCTTTATTATTACATGATGTTCCAAATTTACACATTTAAAAGTCATTGTATTGTTTAAATAAATATTACATAAAAGTGTAAGATAATTTATTCCCCTCATAGAGATTCATACCACGAAATAAAAAGTTAATGATCAATGCCATTTGGTGTTACAGCTGTGTTTCAAAGGCAAAGGAATGGGGATAAAACCAAAGAAAAGAGAGTTTAGTGTGGTCAGTAGTTGAAAAGTTCACAAGGGAGTTGCAGGTGACCCGAGTCCTGGAGGAAGGGAAGGACAGGGAGCGTAACTCTAAATCATTCTCTGAGAGTGTCTGTGATGGTGAACTCATGCTTTGATGGCATCTAACACAGAAACACAGAATTAGCCTATCAAAATGTGATCAATTTGACGGGGAACAAAGAAAACAAACACCTTGAGGTGCACCAGCCAACTCGCTGGCAGACCCGTAGCTAGAGAGAACCAGGGAGCTGATACCGCTTGGAGCCGCCACTGCTTTCTCCCCCCACCCACCACTTCTTCTTGCTTACTCAGCATTGTTACATATGTCAAAGTTGATTGATTGAAAATGTAATTTTCATAAGTTTTATTATTTTTTTATATCTTGATAAACAAACAACCCTCCAGGTATCTGGGGGAACTGTGCCAACCGTCATGTTTTTCATCACTCTTTACCATGCTATCATATATGCAAGAAAGAGTTATATTCACTTTTATCCCCCCAAACTAAACATTTTGCTGGACTCTCTCATATCCTTATCTTGCCTTTCTTATTCAGGACTCTTGATGTTCAGCCAAACCGAGTCACAGTCGGAGGTATCAGATCGCTGGAACCCATCCTGCAGAGGAGAGGACACGTGGAAAGCCATGATTTTGTGGGCTGTATCATGGAGTTTGCCGTCAATGGGAGACCTCTGGAACCCAGCCAAGCCTTGGCAGCCCAGGGCATTCTGGATCAGTATGGATGCTTTCTTATCATTTTAGAGAAAAATGCAGAAGAATATGCTAATTGGACTTCCAAAGATGAAATTATTCTTCCCAAATCCCTAAAAATACCACATTTTAAATTTTAAGTGTTTATTTTTAGTTGAGAAACTTTATTTGGCATAAAATGTGTTAGCTAATTAGATAAATTTTGCTTTCTGGAGGCCAAGAAAACTGTCTATGTATGCATGAGTTCACCATCCCTTACAGAGTTGTGAAGATAATTGCACTAAGTAGATGAATCTTTATATGGAAAGGAACCTGGCATGTTGTCATATGTACATGTTAGCTATAGTGTTCACGGAACACTTTCTCTGAAATTAGTTTTACTTATAGACATATATGTATTCCCAAGACCTTGACGCAATTTGAACAGCTAATTTTTTTCATTTTCCCTCCCCTCCTTCTTTTCCTCCCT
>JAJEJO010004212.1:219433-257634 GCA_020662805.1 Glaucomys volans
CTTTCTTCCTTTCTTCCTCTTCTTTTTTTTTTTAATTTTTTTTGATAATTCAGATTGAACCCAGGGGCACTTTACCACTGAGCCACATCGCCTGCCCTTTTTTAAAATTTTGAGATAGGGTCTCGCTAGGTTGCTTAGAGCCTTTTAGCTGAGGTTGGCTTTGAACTTGTGATCCTCTTGCCTCAGCCTCCCTAGCTGCTGGGATTATAGGTATGTTCAGCTTAACAAATAACAATTCACCTTAATTGTAAACTCTAAGATTTTTTAAAGATTTGATTATATATTAGGCTCCCAACAATGACTTAGGAACTATAGAAATTACATATTTTATTTAAAAATTATTCTTGCTTGCTTTGAGAATTTGGAAATTTCAGGAAAAAATGTAAAGGAAAAAATTTAAAAATAACCTATAACCTACCCACCCAGGAACAAATACCCTTAGGTTATTATCATGTTCATCCTGCCTAGTATCCCATAATATGAATGTGCTCTATTTTAACTGCTGTTGTACACCATAGTTGTTTCCAGTTTTATCAATATATTAATAACCCTGTGATAATATATTTTCACAAAAATCTTTGCTGACATTATTTTCCTTGGATAAGATATCTGGAAATAAAATTGCAAAGACGAAGCTATCAATAACTTCCAATATTTCTAACTTAAGGATTTTATGCAATTGGCATTTGTCTTTTTTCTATATTTTTATTGTTTGGCTACAAAGTAGCATTATCTCAATATTATTATTGAGAGATGGGGGTCCGCCTTCACCTCAGGGCTGTTCTCACCCTTGCTGCCTGTCTTTGCCGAGCTGTCAATAAAGGCCAACCCTTCCCTCACTGTCTGGTTCAGAGATTCGGGAACCCCCAAAATTCTCACGCACTTTGTCCATCTTAATTATTCCACAGAACTTACTCTAACAAGCCACATGTGTAGTTAAGGTTTTCTTTATTGTCTGTTTTTCCCAAAGGAAAAGAATAATATTTCATGAAGGCCTGGATTTATTTTCATCACTCACCTCCATGTTCACACCAAAACTTGGCATATAAATGGGTATCCAATACTCCTTAATTACACGAGTAGCTTGGTGGAGGAATGTGGAATCAAATCTAGATGTGGCGCTTGTAGCAATTAGCCCAAGATGTTATTTGACCAACATGTCTTACTTGAATAAGCACTCATCTAAAGAATAAATTGTCACCCCTTCTCTTGTTGTATATTATTTGTATTTAATCTTCTCTTTTCCTCCAAGGTGGATGTTGTGTTACATGATAACTTCTTATTTGATTGGTTGATAATGTCTTGTAACCTGAGCTTCAAATGATAGCTTGGAATTAAGCAGGTGGATAAGTTTATATCAGTGTTTAGCACACTCCCTCCCATCCTGTTTGTGCTTTATGGCTCTCTTTGTGATTTTATTTTAGATGCCCTCGACTGGAAGGCGCTTGCACTCGCAACCCCTGCCAACATGGTGGCACGTGTATGGACTTCTGGTCATGGCAGCAATGTCACTGCAAAGAAGGACTGACTGGGAAATACTGTGAAAAATGTATGTAAATGGGTCCGCCTCCCACTGGAAATTAAATAATCACAAGTATAAATGCATGAGCCTAAAATATATATTTGAATTTTTAAATTATATTTTCATTCCAAATATTCAAAATAGTGAATATGTAATATTGGTAAAAGATAATGATATTCTTGTGAAGCTCAATGGCGCACACCTATAATCCCAGCACTTGGGAGGTTGAGGCAGGAGGATCTCGAGTTCAAAGCCAGCCTCAGCAACTTAGTGAGGCCCTAAGCAACTCAGTGAGACCCTGTCTCTAAATAAAATACAAAATAGGGCTGGGGATGTGGCTCAGTGGTCGAGTGCCCCTGGGTTCAATTCCCCAGTACCAAAAAAAAAAAAAAAAATTATATTCTTAATTAAGTTTCTTTAAGCATAGAAGAGTGACATCCTTTCAAGGAGTTGCTTACTAATTTAATCTTTAGCTTTCATTTTATAAATATATTTTATCGTGTTATTTTTGTGTTACCTAAAAGAATGCTAGGCAACTTCAAAGGTCAGGTGCTATATTCAAGCTGTAATTTAATATCATCCAATTAGGGAATATTTCTCTGGTTAATTTTTTGTGCATGGTAGAAAACTATACACAGTAAATCCCTGCAAATACTGCTAGAAACACAATACAGTGACAGCATAATATTACAATGAAGGTGAGACTTTCAATGTGCAGTCAGTTGGAATTGGTTCTGAATATTACTTTCTAAATTCTTCATTAACTACTTGTCTTTCATTCC
Source organism: Glaucomys volans (assembly GCA_020662805.1). Taxonomy (NCBI): domain Eukaryota; kingdom Metazoa; phylum Chordata; class Mammalia; order Rodentia; family Sciuridae; genus Glaucomys; species Glaucomys volans. The sequence goes on from JAJEJO010004212.1 coordinate 221,738, forward strand.
TTGATTTTATTTTTAATAAGACATGAATGATCATCAAACCATCATTAGAAAATATTTTTCTATAATTTCAAGCTGTATATTCGACTCTCTCCCTATAATGGGACCTCTTTTATAAGAATTACTTTGTTTTTGAGTAAGTGGTTACTACTTAACTCAACTGTAGGCATCTGATTGCTTTTTAAAGACTCATTTTATTTTATTATAATATGAGTATATTATAATTTGAATAGAAATGCATGATAACATTCAGGATATTATATCTAAAAGATCTTAGTAGCAGACAGTATAATTGTATGCAATTACTTCAGATATATTAAAAGCCCAGAAAAAGTATGTCGTCACATGATATTTCTTAACATAGCTATTATCTAGGAAGTAGAAATCTAATAAATCTGGAGTATGAGATGAGCCATTTGCTTGAGAAATGCCTGAGTCTCATTGTCTTAAATCTATATAGGATTCACATATTATAAATTTTATCATTATATCATCCAGTGCTGAGATTCCTTTGCCCCATTTCTGTTCTTTTCTTCAGTTTTGTTATTGGTTTAAACTTCCATACTTCTGAACTATGAACATTTTAGCACATTATTATAAATTTTAATTATGCATAATGATTATACATGATGATAAATTAAACTATCCACATTTACTGAAAATAAAATGTCTCAATTATAAGTATTTGAGTGTACACTTCTTTAGCCAAATTTCCACAGATCAGCCAAAGATCAGAAGTTATTGTAACTAGTAAACATATTCATTTATGAATTTTGGATTTACGGTGAAATTGATTAAAAACAAAATTTTCAAGTGCATATTTTCAACAGGTGGCTCAATCTTCAAATTTTCATGATTTGTATCATGAGGCAAGTATTTCGGTGAATATTTCCCAAATGATTAATGACTGTCATAAAGTGTTTTATGTTTCATGCTTCTGAAATGGATTTAAGCATTTGAAATACATTTATGTAATCATTCACAAATGGAAATTGTTTTTTTCCACAGTAAGATTAGGGTCATTAATTCCCCAAACTTTATATCTTCTTTGTCCTCTTTAATATGACTTTGGTCACTGTAGAAAATGCTCTAAGATGTGCCTACGGGGCCCTCACTTCTTCCTCTCCTCCCTGGCTTCCAGCTGTCACTCCTGACACCGCCTTGTCACTAGAAGGCAAGGGACGCCTGGACTACCACGTGAGCCAGAACGGGAAGCGGGAGTACTTGTTACGACAGAGTATCCGCGGTGCCCCTCTGGAGCCTTTCGGTGTGAGCAGTCTGGAAGTCAAGTTCAGGACCAGAAGCGAGAATGGCGTTTTAATCCACATCCAGGAGAGCAGCAACTTCACCACCGTGAAGGTGAGACCGCCATGGCGCTTCCCGATGAGACCCCCTGCTGACCGTTAAATCACCTCTGCCTCCATGTCTGTCCTCTCCTTTACAGCCTGGTGCAGTTCTGACCAATGCTGGGCCCCAGGCCAGTGCCATCTATCCTCCCTCTTCCCCAGGCACTGGCCGGAGGAACAGAGGGCTTCATGGGCTGGTTTTCAAACACTGTCCTGGTGTAGAGGGGTCCACTGTCAGATGGGCAGCACAGGCAGAGTTTGTTGCCATCTATTTTTGGGGGTAAAAAAATGTGTATTGCTTTCCCCCCTACTTTTAAGCAAAGCAAAACAAAAAGATAATGTCTTTGAAATGGAAAAATGATATTCTCCAAGAATTATTTTAAATATCGATAGGTATATGTTATTTGGTAAGATTAGAATGCAGATGAACATTTGGAAATGATCTAACTTTATTTTGGGGTATATATTCAATCATCGTCCAGATAAATGCTGTGAGATTAAGCACATTTTGGATTTATTGTAAGTGAAATTTCACCTGATCTTGCCATTAGTTTTGAATAATATTTAAGAATCATGTTTCATGGGAACAATAAATTAATTTATCATTAGCCTTTTACACATTTTTTCCTTGTCTATCAATAAAATGCTCACCTGGGGAACGACTACATGCACCTGCTTTCTTCACCAGCTCTGATCTTTCTGAATTCCTGAAATGGTTGCTTTGCTTTCTTCCCCACAGATCGGTCATCATCATGTTGACCATCAGTTTTTCAGTTCATTTTTATATAATATTATAATCGTTTCTACTGATAACTTTTATATGAAAATACAAATTTTCATATAAAATTTTGGACTTACAGTAAAATTGATTAAAAACAAAATTTTCAAGTGCATATTTTCAAAAGGTGGTTAAGTTCACTTGTTTCCTAATGGATTCTCAAGGAAACAAGACCACACTTGCTGAATTCACCCATAAATCAATATTTTGATATTTTCTAAAAGTTCATAAATAAAAGAAAAATACATAGAAAATGATTAGAAATTAGTTTAATTTATCCATAATACAAAACGTAGATGCACTTTTCCAAATTTTAGACTTTTCAGCCTCAGAATTTCTTATCTAAGCCAACCTTGGTTGTTAGGTTGCATGCACATATCTTCAGTAAGTTGTACAAAAACAAATCTTTTTTTTAAATTCTCAAATTATAGCCCCTTAATTGTTGCCAACCAGGGTGATTTTGCCTCCCCAGGGAATGTTTTGCATTGTCTAGAGCACTGTTGACTGTCGCCGTTGGGGGGTGGAAGTGTTCCTGGCATCTCCTGGGTAGAGGTCCTGCATCCTGCCAAGCACTCTGAGATACACACAGCACCCTGTGACAAAGACCCATTAGGTCAAAGGCGTCAGCCTGCTGAGTTGGGGAACACTCTGTCCTCATTCCATGCAGGAGAACATCCTCAGGTTAAAACGTCGCCCTCATTGTTGAAACAAAGGTCCCAATTCCAGAATTAATAAAACAATTACAAACAGCACCCACAAGTCATTGACAATACTATAATTTGGTGTTTATAATTATCACTAGAAAAAGCATTAGAAGGAAAGAAAGTAAAGCAGAGGAAGAAGTAGACCTGCATCATCTACAAGAAACATCTTTGTTTTGAGAGGCTTTGACACTGAAGTCTGTGTTATCTTTAGACTGCTTCCAAATCCTTGTGCCACGTAAATGACATAGGAAGTATTTCTGTACGCTCTCTCTTCAAGCCAAGGAGTTCAGTCAAATGACAATGTGCTTGGAGGAATCAGAGACAGAATTTTTCTTCCTTAAGGAAGAAGCTGAATGTCAGGATCCATTTTTGTCACTGTAGATTCTTGCATATGCAATAGGACTGCAGCTTCTCAAGATCTTGTTACACTGGTAAGCAAACACTTAGAGATTTTCTTTTCTTGAAGAAAAAGTGAGTGCTAATGAATAGTCATGATTAATTCAAGCCCAAATATGCATTTTTGATATGAAAATTTTGAAAAATCAACTTTCCAGATTTTAAGGGGCTCAGCAGATAAAGTGAATATACAAGGCAGGGAGAGGGGAGGCCAGAAATAAGAAAAAAATGAACTGTTAGAAAGTGGCTCTTTTCACAAGCCAGCTATTCAGATGGCAGGATATGAACTGCCTATGCAGGCTGGGAAACTGGTTAGAACCAGTTCCTTAGCATCTAGCGTATCAGGTCAGGGCATCCTGGCTTGCTTCTTTCCTTATTTTGACTGTTTCTGACCAGCACTTTTTCTTTCTCACTTTCCATGTTCTGAACCAGTCTCCTGCCGCCCCCCCATACACAGGAAGAGGTGAAATGAGGAATAGTGTTGGGGAGGCAGGTTAGCGGTGGGGGGTGTCAGGAGATAGTTATGTGAGGGGAAGAGTATGCAGAAGTGACAGGGTCTGATAAATGAAGAAGAGAGAATTTCAGAGAGAAAGGCTGAGGGTGGGCATATGTGGGTAGACCATTTAAAGCATTTCACAAACCTCCCTCATTCACCTCCTATCAGGCAGCTCCATAGTCAGAATTCTTTGTTATTAGGCAGGTGTTCAATTTTATTTCTGCTCCAAATCTGTTCTATTGTTTTGCTTTATTGGTTTAAGTAAAGGTAGCTAAATTGTAGAGAATTAGAATAAAGAATTCAAAGCTGTATATATTCAAAAATTAATAAATAAATGAGCAAAATGTATACAGATAAATGGCCAAGAAAAAAACTTAGCTTGCTTTTTGAAAGTTAGGAAGGATATATGTGTTAGATGGAGTCTTACTGGGGAGAAGGAAAACATTAAGAGTGTGTTAGTTAGTTTGCATTGCTGTGACCAAAATATCTAACCAGAACAACTTAGAGAAGGAAAAGTTTGTTTTGGCTCAGGGTTTCAGAGGTCTCAGTCCATGCTGGCAGACTCCATTGCTCTGGGCTTGAGATGAAAAACAACATCATGGTGGAAGGGGATGGTGGAGGAAAGCGGTCAGCTTAGGGTAGCCAGGAGGCAGACTCAGGGAAAGGGTCAGGGAGAAGATCAACCCTTCCAGGGCGTGCTCCCAGTGACCCACTACCTCCAGCCACAGTTACCACCCAGGAGCCCATTAACATTATTAATCCACTGATGAGTTCTTCATAACCTCTGGACATGGCTGCACAGCCTACACATGAGCTTTCGAGGGGGACATTTCAGATCCAGTCCGTAACATTAAGGATGTTACAGTGGGATCTTAACATTCCTACACCCCACTCCTATTCCGTGGCGTATTCCAAATGCTTCTTCATGGGAATTCCATTGACTAAGAGGGTGGCATGGTGAGATCAAATACGGGACAAGCAGAGAGCCAGGAGGAGGCCCTTGCCCAGGCTCCTTCTAAAATGGTTTGCTGTTTCCATCACATCATGAATCGTTGCCCATTGATGAAATGCTGTTGTCATTTAACTAAAATTCTTTTTTTTCTGAGTTTGGTACTGAAATGTACTTTTATCTGGAAAGATTGCTTTTGATAAAATATCACTCTACAAGTAATGTACATAAATGTGGGACACGTGTTTTCCACAGAGTACAAATGAACTGATTTTAGTTCTGCCAGATGTGTTTGTTGCTTGTGGAAATGGTGTTTGAGCTGAGTGATGAGCTGATCCATCCTCCTGTTCCCCTCATGGGCAGCGGGGTACCCCCTCACCCTCTGCCAGAGTGCCAGCTCTGCCTGGCTGTCCCAGGGGACTGTGCCCTGAACCCAGTGCTCACCTTGCCTCATGAAGCATCTGCTCTAGTGCTGGCCACGCAGTAGCTGGAACCTGGAGTGGAGAGTGCTGTCACTCAGGGCTTACAGGGCGAAGCGGAGGAAACCCCATCCCCTTAGATAGATGGAAAAGACAGCCAAAGGGAAGCCTTGCTGGACAGCTCCTTAGTAAGAATCCACCCTTTATGCATCACAGTTTTTCTTCTCAAGAAATGATATAAATAATAGGCATCATTTTTTCCTAAAATTCCAGTATGTAATAGGTGAGAGGTGAAACAATTCATTCTTGTCTTTAGTTTTCCAACTCTGCTTCCTTTATGGAAGAGCATTCATTTTTCATCTTACGAGGGGCTTTAACATTTTTTGATCACTAAGGGCCTTTGATTCAGCATATTATGTATTACCCATAGAATACACTTGCCACTGCCATGGTAATAGAATCTCACAATGGTACAATTTGCTTATCTTAAGATAGCGATTATCTCCCATCATTATCTCAATTGTGATCTGGAAAATAACTATGCATCTTGAAAAATTAGCTTTAAGTGTAAGAATCTCTGGAGAATGACTGAAATTTCTAAATATGAAGTTATATGTTACCTAAGGTCATAGATACAGTGTGTGCATGTATGTCCTGTAATACTGCCAGACTTCTCAGCTGTTCCAGCTACTTTAGATTGATCAGGGTTTTAAGGTTCAGTTCCAGTCAATATTTTCATTTAAGCATATCACATTTTAATTGCACATTCTTTTTACTGCGTTTTCCAGATTAAGAACGGCAAAGTACATTTTACATCAGATGCGGGAATTGCTGGGAAAGTGGAGAGAAACATTCCTGAAGTGTATGTGGCAGACGGCCACTGGCATACCTTCCTAATTGGAAAGAATGGAACTGCGACTGTGCTATCCATTGACAGGATCTATAACAGAGATATCGTCCATCCTACACAGGATTTCGGTGGTCTTGACGTGCTTACAATATCTCTTGGTGGAATTCCACCCAACCAAGCTCATCGAGATACTCAAGCAGGTAAATGCTTCTGTGGTGGTCTTGTGGTGAAGCTAGAAAAATCTACCGTGAATCTCCTATATACTACAATAAAATCTAGTAGTTAGATTTCCGATACTATCGATTATGAATTTTCCAAGACCATAACTACCTTTAGACACTTTGCAGTTCATAATGAGCTCATGGGCTTGGATGCTTTGTGAATCTGCCAGACATTTATGTACATATTCATGCATGTATGTATTCATTCATAGCCACTCTCCCCATGGAACACATGAAACACAGGAGACACACATCCATGAAATCCTAACAAATATTATTTTAATCTATGAAATATCATGTGAAGGGAGGATGTAGAATTTTAGGGGTTTGTGAAAGAAAAGCAGAAGAGAGTGACACTTATGTGGGAAATGGACACAGGTGCTTAAATCTGAAGAATGAGGTCAAGTGTGAGTGAGAGATCAGTTTATGTCAAAGAAAATTCTAGACCATGATGCAGTTTTGGTCTTACTTGCAGAACAATGGGAAGTTATTAAACGTGAAAGTGTCAAGATTAGATACACAGGTGTGTCAGAGATCTTTCAGGCTAACATGGAGAATGGATTGGAGGATGCAGGTGAACTTGCAGAAGTTATCTGGAAGGGTGTTTGTAGTGAACTGGGCAAGGTACCTTTGAGCTCTGATTAATGTTATAACCAAAGGGTTAGAAAGAAGTTGACTGGCAAGACATTCTACAAAGTAGTATCAACCAAACCATTGGTGGTTTTGTAAGGTTCAGAGAGGTTTCTGACTTTTTGACTCAAGAAAGGGTTCTGTTGGCAAGAGAGGACCCTACAGCACAATGCAAAGAAACGTCTCTGGAAACAGCAAGAATTTATTTTGACACAGTTTGGGTTTGAAGCACCTTTGAGAAAGAACCTTGGATGGATGTGCTAGAACTCAAAGATAGACAGGTTAGAAGAATATAATTAGGAGTTTTCAGTGTCCAGTAGGAAATTGCAGTAAGGGGCCTGGGTGTGATTGATAACATGACAGTATAGAGGGAAAAGAAGGCCTTGGGCTTTTCTTACCTTGAGTAACTCCGAGACTTAATGGTTCTTTAGAAGACAATGGGTCAAAAAAGGAAACTAATAAGAAGAAATCCAGCAGGAGATGTCACAGAAGATCATGGAGAAAGTTTATCAGGGGTGGGAATGCCACTTGGATGGAATCACGAGTCCAATAAGAGGCAAAGAGAAAAATCTGGGACAGAGTAAAGGGGTTAAAGCATGAAAGTTAAATTCCAGCTCACAAGTTCTTCACATGTACTTAACTTATTTTAGAATGTAGATTACGCCAGATCAAAATAGATTCCTCTGCTTTAAACAGGAGCAATGCAGCTGCATTAGTGCACTCCAATCTAATAAAGTATATATTTTGTTATCGTTATTACCCCTAAGGAGCCATTTGAGATGTTTTTTCTAACCCTGTGGTCCCAACCTCATGAAATATTAATGCCATAGTCGGACTCCCATCCATCCTCTGGAGACCCACAGAGCACTGTGAGAGCTAAGATTTTTCTTGTGCTTCCCAAGAAACCGTGTTCGACTCCATGGGAGTACTATTACCTCCATCCATAGTGCACGATCTTGTGGTTAAAATAAATTTGATGTATGTATGCCACTCTTGGTATGTGGGCTGTAAAAACAGAAAAGTAAATAATTAAATGGAAGAAAAGAGGGACACAAAGAGAAGCCCATCCAGTCTTCCACGAGTCTTTAGGACGTGAGCGACCCAAGCATCCGCTGCCTGTTTTTGTCGTGGGAATCTCAGAAGCTGCACAGATGTCCTGCCTTTGAATTGATGGCGGCTCTGAGATGATGGTCCCCAAAGTCGCTTGAGCTGACCCCAGGGCGTTTGAGCCCCGGGTTGCGCTAACTTGCTCTCCTGCTGCTTCCTCCCCGCAGGGTTCGACGGCTGTATCGCGTCGGTGCTGTATGGTGGCGAAAGTCTCCCCTTCAGCGGGAAACACAGCTTGGCATCCATCTCCAAAACGGATCCCTCGGTGAAGATTGGCTGCCGAGGCCCCAACATCTGTGCCAGCAACCCCTGCTGGGGCGATCTCCTGTGCATCAACCAGTGGTACGCTTACAAGTGTGTGCCCCCGGGCGACTGCGCCTCGCACCCCTGCCAGAACGGGGGCAGCTGTGAGCCCGGCCTGCACTCGGGTTTCACGTGCAGCTGCCCCGAGTCGCACACAGGAAGGACCTGCGAGACGGTGGTGGCCTGCCTCGGCGTCTTCTGTCCTCAGGGGAAGGTGTGCAAAGCCGCGAGCCCCGGGGGCCACGTGTGCGTTCTGAGCCCCGGCCCGGAGGAGCTGTCCCTGCCGCTGTGGGCCGTGCCTGCCATCGTGGGCAGCTGTGCCACCGCCCTGGCTCTCCTGGTCCTGAGCCTCATCCTGTGCAACCAGTGCAGGGGCAGGAAGGGCAAGACCCCCGCGGAGGAGAAGAAGCCCAAGGAGAAGAAGAAAAAGGGAAGCGAGAACGTGGCTTTCGATGACCCGGACAACATCCCCCCTTACGGGGATGACATGGCAGTGAGGAAGCAGCCGGAAGGGAACCCCAAACCCGACATCATCGAGCGGGAGAACCCCTACCTGATCTACGACGAGACGGACATCCCGCACGGCCCCGAGACCGTCCCCAGCGCGCCGCTGGCCTCGCCGGAGCAGGAGATCGAGCACTACGACATCGACAACGCCAGCAGCATCGCGCCCTCGGACGCCGACATCATCCAGCACTACAAGCAGTTCCGCAGCCACACGCCCAAGTTCTCCATCCAGAGGCACAGCCCGCTGGGCTTCGCCAGGCAGTCGCCCATGCCCCTGGGGGCCAGCAGCCTGACCTACCAGCCCGCCTACGGCCCGGGCTTGAGGACCAGCTCGCTCAGCCACTCCGCCTGCCCCACCCCCAACCCCCTGTCGCGACACAGCCCCGCCCCCTTCTCCAAATCCTCCACTTTCTACAGGAACAGCCCGGCGAGGGAACTGCACCTGCCCATCAGGGACGGGAACGCCCTGGAGATGCACGGGGAGGCCTGCCAGCCCGGCGTTTTCAACTACGCCACGCGGCTGGGGCGCAGGAGCAAGAGTCCCCAGGCCATGGCCGCGCACGGCTCCAGACCCGGGAGCCGCCTGAAGCATCCGACCGGGCAGATTCCTCTGGAATCTTCCCCTCCGGTGGGGCTCTCCATCGAAGAGGTGGAGAGGCTAAACACCCCTCGGCCCAGGAACCCCAGCATCTGCAGCGCAGACCACGGGAGGTCGTCTTCAGAGGAGGACTGCAGGAGGCCGCTGTCCAGAACCAGGAACCCGGCGGACGGCATCCCAGCGCCAGAATCTTCTTCCGATAGTGACTCCCACGAGTCCTTCACTTGCTCAGAAATGGAATACGACAGGGAAAAGCCCATGGTGTACACTTCCAGGATGCCCAAGTTATCCCAGGTCAATGAATCGGATGCGGACGATGAAGATAATTACGGAGCCAGACTGAAGCCCAGGAGGTACCACGGCCGCAGGGCCGAGGGGGGACCCTCCGGCAGCCAGGGGGCTGCACCCGGGGCTGCCGACAGCACTCTGCCCTTGAAGCTCGGCCAGCAAGCAGGGAATTTCAACTGGGACAACCTTTTGAACTGGGGGCCTGGCTTTGGCCATTATGTAGACGTTTTCAAAGATTTGGCGTCTCTCCCAGAAAAGGCAGCAGCAAATGAAGAAGGTAAAGGTGGGACGACTAAGCCAGCCCCCAAAGATGGAGAAGCAGAGCAGTACGTGTGAGGTTTGCATGCTGGCACTCGGAAAAAACAAGAGCAAGAAATACCCAGACCATGGTAAGGTTGCCAACTAGGTTGGGTCACATTTGAGAACAGGCCAGTATGGACTGGTGGTTGAGAGAAACATTGAAAATAATAACCACAATGCTGCTGAAACAGACTCAGAACAGCTCTTTAATTTAAATATGCTTGGTTGAATTTGTTTTCCTGCATGCATTGTATTTTGTAGCTAGTTACGTGGCATGCAGCATTTGGAAAGTTTTGATTATTTACCAGTGTTTGGTTTGTGATTCTGAAATTAATACGGTTACCATTGCAGAAAGAACTTGTGCTCTCTCATAGTGGGTATGTGTACTGTCTCCATTGTATTATTTTAATTATGTTTTACATTGCAAGATCCCTGAGGTTTACCCAGTCCTTGTGTACAGTGTAGTAAAGAGCCTTCCCATCCTTTGAAGGAAAGATCATTAACGCTTTTCAGAATTATAGATTCCATGTTCGATGTGCTCAGAAATGGCTGAGTATATGCTTAAGTTTTACATGACAGTGGGTACTAAAATGAAGTCATTTTGTTCAGCACTTTAACTCTTTCTTACAAAATCATGTTAAAACTTCTGAATCTTTTTGCAAACAGTTGTGGCCTCCTGACTTTCCTCAGGCTTCCATGAGGAACGAAATGACTGCCTGTTGGCCCCCACACGTCCCCTCCTGACTGCAGAATGATTCCAGTGTACTTCTAAGAGACACTTTTAAAAGCTATTTATTGAAAAAAAATGTTCTATGCTTTTAACATGTTAACAAATTGATCTAAGCAAAGCCTGTGATTGGACTTCTATTTCATCCATTCAACATTTTCCCAAGTACCCAGTTTTTATAATTTATATAAAGTCAAATTGCAACTCTTCTTACTTTCTGTCATTTTGTAGATCATTTTTTAATACTGTGTAAAAACTTTTTTTACACCTATGCTGTGTTTTTGATACTGATATTTTCCTATGCTGAATAGTTTTCTTACTTTCGGGGAAGGTAAGAAAATACCTTTTTTACATTTGTTACTTATGTAACGTTCATATTTTTCACATTTTGATATTTGTAACATACTGTATGCTTTCTACTTGTAAATGCCAACAATAGAATTAAAATATTTATTTAAAATACTTTGTGTTCAGAGTGTAACATTACACTTTCATCTTTCTCTACCCTTTGGCTGCCGGTTGAGATAGATTCTACTTGTCAATGGAGTATGGCAAGTGGAACTCTGTACGGATAGAATCCTCTTCTTTTCAAACACACCGCTGTGGATGATTGCCAGAACAGATATTGTAAAGTCATGTTAGTGCATTCCTACTCATCAGAGTTCTTGGTGTCCCTGGAGCACAATGAGTCTAGACAAGTTTGGTCTTAGGGGACTAACATTTTCATGAACCTGATTTAAGCTTTCTAGCAATAAAGGTTGGGAAGTTCCCAGTAGAATATAGTCACTGAAAGCCAGCTCTGAACCAGGCTTAGAGCTATAGAAGTAGCAATGATTAAAAGTGTCTGGGTCAGATTTTCTCCAAGGATCCAGCTAAAATTTTCTAAGTCCTGTAACAGGGATGAGGAATGACCACGAAAGCTATGCCACATATACCTCTCTTTACTGGACTGATCACTCTGCTGCTGAAACCTAAACAAAAACGTACTATCTTAGCCAAGACCAACCACTCTTTTCTAGAAGTCATCCAACAGGGGAACAACTCAGAAAAATAATAATAATAATAATGGTATGGAAGAGGATCATTTGTGTGCAAATAGTTATACCTTAAATAGCAAGACCTGTAAAAATTACTGTGCAACTTCAGAGCTTTCTGGAATTACATATCTTCCTCAATCTTGATATTTGCTGGGGGGTGTTCCCCTTTCATACTGATTATTCCATAGTGATGAGGGGTTTTAAAATATGTAGACAGTTTGATAAATGAAATATTTATTAAATTATTCTGTCATTTAATACTTTGGAGATATATTTTTTTAAAAACATTTTTTTAAAATTAGGATAGAATAGGATATAAAATGCAGATTTTACTCTAAATTATTTTTATTTAATGTGACTTAGACACTGGATGTAAGGCCCTAATCTAATCCCTTGCTCCCTGTACTTTTGATGAACCAACATGCTTTAGTATTTCCCTATGAATTGTAGTATTATGAATTTATTCCCCAAATATGGGAGTATGTTGATCACTTTGTTAGCTCAAAAATAGAATAGGTTAATAGATATTTTCCCTTGAGAAACTCTGAAGTATCTCAGTGTCTTCAAGGACATAAACTCTATAATTCAGAACAGAGCTGAAAGCAAAATGCAAACATGATTATAACTAAGGGTTAAGTGGAAAGGACTTCATGTCAGAGGTTCCTATTCTTTTTCTCCAGGAATTCTTACTATTCTCTTGATTAATCAATCCCAGTTTAGGAAAAGGAGAGCATTCCTATTGGAAAATCTCTCCTGTATTTTTATCTTGTTGGAATCTTTTCCACTGAAGTGAGAACCAATATTTGTTGCCTGACAAATCAGAAATGTATGAAAGGAAAGTCTCCCTCAAAATGGAGACTTACTGAAGTCATGAAGTGATGCAGCATATGTATTGAGGAGATTTATAGGCAATTTGACAAAGTAGTAATCCCCACAAATAAATGGCTGCTTGCATGCTCACACCTAAAAGCATGACCTTAGAATTTTCGTCCAGCTCCTGGAAGGGTGTATTGGATGTCCTGGAATGCGGTCCCTCATCCTGCTCTCCTTGCATTTTGGACATGGAGGTGACATTATTTACTGTCATGGAGGTAGCGTTACTTGCTTTCCTCTTTGTCGTGGGAGTGACATTCCTTACTTTCAAGCAAACTGAAATACCCTTGTGGATAGGCTGCCAGCCAGGACCAGAAGCATGTGACCACAGCCAGGGGACAAGTGGGGCTGGAGAGGACTGTGCCCAGCACTGACTCTGCCCGTTAGGTCCCTTAGGAGCGTGTTGCTGTGTTTCTTGAAGTTTAGAAGTTTCTAAAGTGGCATCATGGATAGCTTGTTAAGATAAATTAAAACCATTTTAACACAAAGAAACTGAGAGAGCCTGGAGCGCAGCCCCCACGTGCGTGCTCTTTACCAGGGCTTTCCAGGCGCTGGGCTTGATGGGGAACTCGGTGCTTGCACTCTTGACAGTTGTGTCCTTTATAAATCCTTTATTTATAAGGAAAAATACGATGCATCACTGAGTGACTTTATTACTTCCAGACATTCCGTGTTAGAGTAAATCACGATTGTCATGTAAATGAAATTTTTATTTTATTTTATTTGAATTTAACTTTATGGTAGAATGTAACTGCAACATGAGAATGATTTTAAAGTTTTGAATTCATAATTCAGCCATGCAAGTTTTACTTTCGCCATTCTATTTTATGTCATAGATTTGATCTAAAAAGGGCTGACATTTCAAAATGACTGAATTTACCTTCCCTTAGGAAAAATAAATCTAGAAATGAAATATATTTTAGCACATTATCAAGCCTTCCAGTGTGAAGTGAAACATTACACCCTGTAATTAATCGAGCATATGTCCCTTAAAGATGCTTTCAATGAAATGCCTTATCACTAAGGTTGGACACAGTAAGCCAGCCAGTAGTTTTAGGTTAATCAGTTCAAGTGTTATAGGTCCATGTTATATACAAATTCAATGTATTCATTTGTTTTTAGTGAGGGAAAAGTCACTGCATCCTAGTAAAGTTTAACTCAGTTCTGGTAAATCTGGTGCAAATGAATATTATGATTCACTCCTAACATAGCCTATGCATCTATGGCAATAATTATAAACAAACATATTCTTCACAAGACCCTGAAGTGCAAATTCTTTAACACAGAAATAAATTGAGCTTCAAAGAAATTCAACATCCTGGGTTACATTTAATCATAACCATAATTAACATCCTTTATATGCCAGGCACTCTTCTAGCTTACAGAACAAAATACTGAAGAAAAGTGATAGAGAAGAGCCTGGAATAAATGCAAATTCTAGCAGAGGAGACTCACACTCAACCAGCAAAGCAGCCATAACCATGTACGAAGATATCCACTGATGTCGAGTCAAGTGAAGCAGGTCGAGGATAAAACAGGATGAGGGTAGAGTGTGTATGCTATTGTAGATCAGTGGTCAGGGAGACCTTCTGTTGATGGACACTTGCTCAGAGACTTGAATGATGCAGGTAACTGAGCTATGAACACCTCTATTGTGTCACCTTTGTGGGTGAGGCTGTGGCCTGGGGAAAGGTGCAGGAGGAAATTGTCCCATGTTAGGAAAGCAGCAGGAGAGTCAGCACGACCAGATCATTGTGGACATCAGCAAAGACTGCGCTGAAATATGTATGGACATGCATGGGTGGGTGGTAAGTGAGAGAATGACAGACAGGCTCAGGAACAGAATCATTGTTGAAGCAGATCTTCAGATGGCAAGTGAGTCCTGAGAACGTGGGCGTCCACTCACTCTGTGCTGAGGCCCAAAACCAGAAGACAAGTGAGAACATGCATGATGGAGCTGAAGGTCTGTGCCAACAGGGTAGATCCACGCTGTCCTTCATGACCAGGCAAAGCTGGAGGGACAGTAGCAGGAAGCATGTTAAGATGCATAGTAACAAGGCATCTGTTTCCTTGTGACGGAGGCATTTGTATGTCCCAAGTATCACGTACATACTGATGGGGAGGTTGTAGAAATTTTCATTTTACAGATCACATTCTTTCTGGAAGTGGATCATGGATAAGGAAAAATAATTTCAAAGTGAATGAGATGGATGCATATTGGAGGGAGGAAGTAAAGGCAGAAGAGACATCTCTAAGGCATGACAGCCAACCTATGCTGAAATTCAAGGCAACTGATGGCTGACAAATAGCTTTTAAGAAGCATTTTATTTGTTTAGAATAAGTATAGCAAACTCCAGACTTGCATCACTAATAAACATTTTTCAAAGTGTTGCTGAAATTTCGGAAGGAAGAATGTTGAAATGGGATTAAGATGTAAAGACATATTTTTGGATTTAACCATGAAAACTCTTGGGAAAGTCTTTTTTTTATGTACTATAGAAGGTGCATCTGTTGGACCCAGGGTTGTATTAGAATGCACATAGGTAATTCTGAAACTCATCATTTAAATTAATGTAGATAACCTAAAGAATATTTACATTTAGTAAAGGAATTTGTTGAATGAAGAACAGACTCATCAAATATCCATGCAGCATGTAATAGACTCAAAGTAGACTTACCAAGATACACTGTGAGGGAGTCCATATCTGAAGAAATGGGAAACTCCCCAGAATGTTTAAAGACTCTTCACCTAAAGGCAGATAATTTTCAGGTGACCCATTTGGAAACTTACAAGTTTATTAGTTTATGAACAGTTTGCCAAACTCCCAAATCAGGTTTCAAAGTACAAAGTCGGTCACCATGGTATTCTGGCAGAAAGTTGGGATCATAATCTATGTACCATTCTAGCCCAAATAAAATAACCAATGATGTACAAAGTTCCTTGGCAATGTCACTGAGTTCCCCATCTCAAATTGAAACCATATTGCATGTGGTACAGATGCTGATCAGCATTTTGCCAGAGCAGGCTGCTTGCTCAGGCCGCCTTTTCCTACTCAGCTGGCCAGTCGCAGGCCAGAGGGCTGCCCAAAACAGAGTTCTTGACACTTGGCCTTGAAATCGCAAAGTAAAATATTCTAGGGACAAATCTCTTTAGAAAAACAGTATGATTAAGATAACAAACTGTATAACCTAATCCCCAAACTGGTAATTATTTTACAGTTATGAGTTGGAGAGAAGAGAAAGATACTGTGTCCTAAACCTGGGGTGATGCTGCTCAGAAAGTCTGATGATGAGATGTATTCTGTTTTTTTTTTTTTTTTTTAAGTACTAGGGATTGAACACAGGGGCACTCCACCACTGAGCCACATCCCCAGCCCTATTTTGTATTCTATTTAGAGACAGGATCTCTCTGAGTTGCTTAGGGTCTTACTAAGTTGCTGAGGCTGGCTTTGAATTCGAGATCCTCCTGCCTCAGCCTCCCAAGTGCTGGGATTACAGGCATGCGCCACCGCACCCGGGGAGATGTATTTTTTATGGGGACAGTGATACATTTGGAAATGAGTTTAGGTAAACATAAATTAAAAAGAGGGATGTCTACTTTTGCTCTGGCAGAACCATCAATCATCAAGTAACTTGAATTGATAATCAACTACTATTTAACAGGAAACCATTTCTGTCTTAAAATGCTTCCTCTAACCTAGGTAGAAAGCATGGCCATAGTATGACCTATGGGCTGATTCATTGGCAAGAGAAGAAATGTCTATATTGATCTATATTCATCTATCAGATATATTTCCTTTTAAATTTTGTAGCCAATGAGTTTTGGATAGTATTTCATAAAAGATGATGGGGTGGAGCTGTTAGCATGAAAAGCTCTCAAGAATATATTTCCATTTGAAATTTTCTTAATTTATGCAGCTTCAGATCAAGAATAGATTGAGTCCAAGAAAATGCTCAGCAGATTAAAAACAACAAAGCCAATTTTAACTCATAGACAGCTTTCTATTCATATTAAAGTACAATTCCTGGCCTTTCTGCATTTCATGGCTACTTTTGAAGAGTTATTTGTGGTCCACAGAATTAGAAAATAGCTTTGCCTAATACATTGCCTGTGAGTCTTGGTAACACATCCTGTTTAAATTTGCTCAGTGTTAGCTACTCTGGGCCAATTATCACAGTGAACTCCCATGAATAAAGGATGATTCTTGCCTTCAAGAAGCTTGCAATTCGGGGTGACTGAATTCTTCTTTGATCAGTGCTTTGGTATTTGCAAAGCTCTGTTTTCAGAGAATTACTGAAATACTTCCGAAGACATTTGTATTTATAATAATGTATACCTCACATGCCATGTCCTGGACAATCAATATTATTAATTCTTTCCTAAACTTTGGCAAGCTACTACATTTTTTAAAATAATTAAAAATAGATTTGGTGAACTTTAAAGAATATTTAAGGTAACTTGCACTATTTTCAGCATTTCTTACTTTATCTAATTATGTGAGATTAAATTACAATTCCTGGTATTTGAAAGCTATTTCTATGAACCCGCTCCCAGCTTTTGCTATCAAATCCTACTTTGAAGCTGGTTCAGCTCTTTTGAAGCTGGTTTCGGGCTAATAGTCTGTCAGAGAAGCTGGTGTCATCTCCAGTAAAAAGCGTGTGAGTTCACCCAGATTGATCATGTTTTGCTGAGTTTGTGGTAAATAGGGCTGATGTTTAAACTGGGTCAAATTACTGAGTAATTACTTCTGACATCTGTCTAGCTGTCTCAAGATTCCCTTTGCCTTCCCAATCCCAAGCTGTTAACTTTCCACTTTAATTCCTGTAGTCCCAAAGCAAGTTGTTATAGACATTTATGGCAATATTCTGTGGAAGGAGACATTCAAAGCTTTGAAGAAAAAAAGGAACCAAATTATTCATTTTTTTTCTGACAGTTTTGATTTTCCAATAATATATTTTTCTGGTTATTCTGCTGAAACTGAATAAAATATCTGTGTCCTTTTTTGGCTGTGAATTTCCTCTTGCAAACTAATTTCATGTTACACTTAAACACTTTCACTTAAAAAATTACACATATTCTAAACAGTGCAACTAGCACAATTTTTTTATAGACTACATGATCATCAGGAGATGAAGGCAAAATACAATCTAATATAGTCACAGTGCACATAATATTATCATCATTAATGTCACAAAACTAGTTAAATATATCTCAATATACTGAATTCTAAAAATGCATTTTAGAACAGTAACATATTTGCAATAGTAATAATCAGAGAATTTGGTTTAATTTTGTGGCAATATCAACTCAATCTGAATTGTATTTTGTTTAATAATTTAAAATGCCTGTATAAAAGCAAAGAACTTTTATAATTTTATTAATAACGCTGTCTAACAAAGACAATACACAGAGCAGTGAATGGGGTGCCCCTGGTGGTCCAAAGTAACGCATTCCGACTGTCATATCATCAAACATGGAAACATTTTGGAAGGGTTCAGAATTTTGTTTCTCATGCTGCGTCTCAACTTCTAGGACATTGGAGATTTTTGAAGGGCAACTTCAGAGACAAGAAAAGAAATGAATTTCAGATTTCTTTAAGCTAAAATGATCTCTTTACTAATTCCCCTAATATTAATTTAAAAAAAAATCAGTATCCTAACAAGGCTCATTAATAAAGGAAGGGGGATCAGCAGCGAATCCAACAGTGTCTATTGATATCCTTTGAGGGTAACTAGATATTTCACACAGACCCATATTCCCACACAGATCAGCGCAGGAATCATGATGGCATGTCTGGAGAGAACCCTTGTGCATATTTCAGATGATTTGATATCATGGAGACTTGAGAACATATTCCAGTCTTTTTAAAGCAAAGATTTAAAGAGAATGGCTTTGTAGCTCATACAAGGTGTTCTATTAGTTCTGCAATGACAGGATGTGATTCTGGAGTTTGGCATGAGGACAGAAAGGGAGGAAGCTGCTTATAAGGGGCCTGGGGAGGGTCTGCAGCGTGGATGTTAAAGCTGAGACTTCAAAGAGAGGAGTCTGACTGGTGATGAGATGGGAGAACTCAGGCTGGAGAAAGAGCAAGGCCATCACAGAAGGAAGAGCCTGTGCTCCAGGAATTGGCAAGGGCCAGGGTGTGGGCAGCCTGGTGAGCAGAGGAGGCAGTCAAAGGTGAGGAGGAGACGCAGCCTTCACATTCCCAGGCCTCACAACCATGAGGCCTTCAGATCTTTCTGTGCACCATCTTGAATGTTCTTACAAGACAGGTGACCCTTGACTCCATTTTTGGTTGCTCAAACATTTTAATTTTAGATGACAGATATGAGATAGGATAAGAGAGATCTTGCACCTTTCTGCTCACAAACAACGCAAAAATCACAAAACATGTTTTTTTTTTTTCTTTTTTAATCTGTTTTGAAGAAAGAACACTAAGGACTCTTATTGCAAGCATTTTTCTTTCACATGCTCATTGAATATTCATGAAGCACTTAATTTGTTTAAGCCACAGCCCTTCCAAACTGTGGACCTAAAAAAGAAATTATTATCCAACGCTTGGATGTAATTACAAAATTTCTAAGAGGTATGAAATTTAAATATATTTATGATATTATATTTGTCAATTTTGCCCTGGTAATTTAGTTGTTTTTCAATAGTTTTGAGTTATTGCAACAGGGTAGCCATGAAATATGTAACTAATTAAATCACTTTCCCTACAATCCACCAAGAGATGTCTTCGATACACAATTGCAAGCCCTTCCTCCTGAGTCTGCCATTTTACTGTCATCATTACTTGTGACCCTGCCTTTTGCATTCGGCATCACCCCAGATTCTTTGCTTTAAAGTGATGAACCACCGCCTTCCTGCTTCAAACGGCTGCTCTTCCCATTTCTCCGCCGTCCTCTGCCCACCCAGGGTTTGACCCTGGCCCTGCTGCCTGCAGCCAACCCATTTCATCCCCTCTCACCACCGCCTCTGGGCCACGACCATCCATCCTCTGAACATCCAACACATGATATCGTATTATGTTGAACACATCTTCATCTTCTATAGTTGTACTACATAATTAAATTGTCATGGACACAGGAGACTGTCCCTTCATTTTTATTTTAACTCCAGAGGATTTGCTTTCCTCTGAATCAAGAACCCATTAAAATTAGGGTAGGTGCTAATAGTTTGGAGAATAGGGATCACTATTCTACCAGTCTTTTGTTTGGGGCTCTGAGTTGATAGCTTGCTGGCTTGAGCTGGGTACAAAATGCTGTATTGGGAAGCCCTGGGCGCAAGCTGATCTGCAGACATGATACCCTTCCTCCAAAAACCAAAGAGGAAAAGACGAACTTGACAATACGACTCAGTCCTTTGAAAGAAGAGACTGTTTTTGCTAGTTTTAGTTATAAATGCTGAGAACCAAAAAGGGTAAGTGACTTCTCATGTCCACAAAGCTGATACAGGGCCACAGACAAGGTTTGAACCAAGTTAGTTTGAAACATATGTTGTGTTTGTTCCACTCTATCATGATAAAACGTGGAAAGGGTGGAATGTGAGGGGGACATCCTCAGCATTGAACTACAAGTCCTCAAGGAGCACCTAGCCAGGAATTTTCAAGTTACTGGAAGTGGTATTGGGATATTGATCTGGTAACTACACGTTATCGGATATTAGGAACCCATGTTAAAGAAACTAGAAAGAAAATGTAGCATCAAAAAGGTGAAAATTAATGAGTAATGTATAGAGAAAATCATCAGAACATGCCAAGCACCTTAGGTATATTGATCTACTTAGTAAGTCAACCTTACTTAAACCTCAGGACAACCTTAAGCATTAATCATTTTGGTACCTGGTTTCCATATGAGGAAACTGAGGTTTAGGATGTTGTTCAAAGCCCTGCACCTGGTGAAGGGTACAAGTGGAATCTGAACCAGGTCAATCTGAGCTCACAGCTCTGCTACAAGGTACCTCAAAACGATCAAGAGGGTCTGGTTCTGTCCTGGTTGCTGGTCCTGCCACCACCAGCCTTCTAATGTCCTGAACCCTCGCTGACCTTGTTGCTGTCCACCCACCTGGCTTGTCCACAAGCTCTCATTCCCTGTTTCTTTTGCTTAAGGAGCTGAGGAGGAACCCATGTGCTCTGCCACCATATCCTCCTGCCTCCCTCCATGGCTGTGATGAGATGGTCATCGCACCTACCACTGGGGTGGTGTAGAGATTCAGTGGATTGACTTACTCCAAGTTCTCGGAACACAAAGGGCCTCCCACACAGCCAAGTGCACTAGCAAGGAGAGGGAGGAAGCTGATCATCTTTCTCCAAACACAGAGCAAGCAGCTCCCGGGAGTTTAATTCTGACGCCAGCATTTCTGTTCTAAGTGAGCAAGCTCCGTGGTTTGTATCCAGATCCCAGTCTGAGCTTCTGAGACACGTCGCTGACCATATTTAATAGCTTTCTAAGTGCCAGGCTCCTAAGCCACCCTACGGCCTCTTGGAGAACATTGCTCTGGGGAGCACTGAGTCATGTGCATGTATGATTGCTTATCAGTTTTTATTGTGAGCAGTGGGATACTTCAAAAGATGATCATTTATTACAGGGTGTCATTTGTTTGGAGAACTGTGTTGTTATAAAATCCTGAGTTTCCTTGTGCCCAATGTCTGCTTATTTGAAAATTCATCTATATGACTACCAGTGGAAACTGATGATCACCAGCATTTATCTAATACCAAGTCGCAGGGTGATATTAAAATGTGGCACAGGGGTTCTCATTTCTCTCTCCCTGGTTTGATTGCTTGATTTATGATTGTGCTTATTTCCTTTGTTCTTCTTGCCTTCTCAGCACTTTCACAAATTGACATTTCAAGATACCTGAAAAGCCCACAAACGGGGCAGGGAAAAGGGCGCACTTGGCTCGGATGGTCTGCAAAGCGTGATTATAAAGCATCTTAACAAAAAATGCCAGTGTGTCCCTTACTGATGCTTGTGTGTGTGGACAGGGAGGTGAAGGTATGCTCCCTTGACCCCCCCTAGTGACCTCTCTGCACCCACCACAATCTCTTGGGGCTGCCCTTGTGGGGCAACCCCAGCTTGAAGCTCTGTCTCGTCCAGGTCTTTCTCCACCCATTGCCTTGCCTCTGCGGTAGGTTGTTCGTGCTCTCTGAACGGCTGTGTTTTCACGCCTCCCGTGGATGGAGGCAGGCAATCAGAACACTCGGGAACAACACAGACCCAGAAGCAGAAGTAGACACAGGGGAGCGCTTTCTTTCAGCATCCGTTCTGATGTGCGATGCTTTATTCTCCATCTTTCCCAACTCTAGAAAAATCATTTCTCATTTGTAAAGAGACTCATCTGAGACATCAAATTAGAATTTGCTTCAAAGTAATAACTTATATTTCCTGATTTTGGATTTTATGTGTGATGTGATTCTTAGTGAGTTCTGTCTTTCACATTACATAATATGTGGTCCCTGAGTTCCAGCGGGAGAAGGGATTTTAAAGCATGATGACTGTATTTTTCTTTTCTGTGTTTGACTTAGGAATAAAGGCCTAGGATCATCAGAGAAGAAAAAAGCAGATGGGTACAGAATATAAATGGAGACCAGGATTTATTGGGATATTAAAATAACTTTCTTATATATGACATGATGTCAGTTAAGACACACATACAATTTAATTCTTTTTCTCGTGAGTTTAAAGTGTTAGAAAATGTTTTTCTCAGACATTGGGAGTGAGCTCTTGGAGCCAAGTCCTGACTTCAGCGATAGACAGCTGTCAGTCCCGCCTCCTGGGCCTGGGTTTGGGTCCTGGTCTTGGTGATTTGCCTGATCAGTTTGTCTGCTCTGTGGTAACTTCATGTGTCTTTCTGTTCTGACATTGCTTTGGTGTTTAGAAAACAGTAAGAAATTCTTGAAAGACTGCCAGTAATTTTAAAGGTGACTACTCTTAGAATTAAAATGAGTTTAATGCAAAGATTTGATTTCTATTTCTTTATTTGTAATCTTGGGACTTACCATTTTCTTTATTTCCAAAACTCTTTGTTTATACATGATGCATACATCCATTTATGCATCCATGAATTTATCCATGCAACTGAGTGAAAATCAGTACAGGAAGGAAACTGAATCTTGTTACACTCCAAATGCAGAGAATATAGACGGACCTGTAGGCAGAGTAATAGCCTAATAAAAATACCTACCCTAACATTAACTTTTATGGGAAATATCTGAGTGATAATATCGGGTTCTTGTGACTTTCAGCCAGTCTCAGAGACATGAAAATATGAGGCATTATTTTTTTATAATCAGTTGTAGCATCTCTTTCCCCTTCTCTAATGTGTCCAGTCAATATCTTTCTGAGCTTGTTAGGAGCTTAGTTTTCAAATCAGGAAAAATTTTGTTTGCTGATTTGAGAAAATACTTATGGGACTAATTATATTGTCACCAAATTTTTGCTAAACCTCCTTGCAGGACTATAAGTGTAGGAAAGCAAAACTTCTCATCTTACTGACATCAGGGTAGCTGTGTGAGTATCTTTGTGAAATGTGACCTCAGCTAGGTGTGGCACTTTTGAGCAAAGGTTTTAAGAGCATCTTCCAGATTCACTCTCCTTTTCTGCCAGGAGATCGGACTGTACAAGATAGAGGCCTCACCTTTCACCACCACCAGGGTGTTGGAAGGAAGACATGGAGCAGAGCAGCCTAAAGACATGAATGGGGATGATTGATGTGAGTGAGGAATAGACTTCCTTGGTGAGCCATTGAGTCAGTGGGTGATCTGTCACCAGTGCCCAGCCACTGAACGCTGACTCATGCCGATAAGCTAATGAAGCAAAGATGTGAGTAGCTCCGAATTTCAAGTGAATAATCCAAGATGTTCTTAGAACTAAATTGAAATGGGAACATCATGTGGTGTAGAAATTGCAAAGCACTTTATATTTTTTCTGACTTACATCAGCTTGTTTCACTGAGATATCTTTGTGTACAGTAATATAAATATATTAACATAGAAAGTCATAATTCTACTTTTGCCTCCCAATAGATGAGAGCAAGTGAGAATTAATTTGCATCCATTTTTTAGTAGCGCACTTAGCCATCTGTTGACTGAATTATTAATGCTCTCGCCGAATCCACGGGTTGTTGTTCCTTTTCCTTTGGCAACAATTAAGAAGCACCAGTTTGTAGATTCTCCTTCTTCCTGTAATATAAGTTTAATTTATTTTCTATCATTAAAAATTATATTATAGGGGAGCATATTAAAATATTCAACAGAGGCTAATTAGCAGCCTGTGTTTTATACGCAGTAATAATGCTTGCAACTCTTTCTAAATGTAATATGCATACTCAGGCTGGAGCAGAACGAACCAGTTTTCTGAAGTGAACAATTAATCCAGACAAACCAAGTGACTTATGATGCCGCATAGACTTCTGAGTTTCCTCCCAACTCTCATAATGCTCAGTTTTCTAATCAGTAAAGGATCGAAATTACAGAATTTTCTTTTGCTGAGATATAGATTTCCCCAGTGGCTCTCCCTGAAAGAACTATCAGCAGTGAACCAGAGAATCTGGTAGCAGATATGGTGATTTCAGCAAAGTATAATTTAAATTAGTTAATTTGTTTGTTATTTTAAAATTCAAGAACATTGAGTCTCAAAATTTGACTTCTCCAAAAGAGTGATTTCAAAATATTTTGATTAGCAATTGTCTACCTTTTTTGAAAGAGACCTCTCTTAAGAAAGACAATTTTTTTTTTTTCACATGAGATGGGTAATGTGCCAACAAAAAGACAATTTAATCCCAATGTCAGTTGATCGTTTTTTCCTCCAAGTTTAATGGCAAATTAATTACCTATTTTATTTCCAAGGAAATCTGAGTCAACTAAAGTTGGATAGCTTAGTAGCAAACTAGATAGCTTAAAAATGCATATTTATATATTTGGTGTATTCTTTGCAGGCTTCGAATTCTAGTATCTTCAACTAAACTACACTTATCACAGAGAGTAATTTTTCCTTCCTCTAAGTAATTAACAAAGACCAAGGTTTTCAAGGAAGGAAATATAAAGAAAACCTGACATTTTGCACAACACTGATGGAGAAAAAAAAAAAAATCTAGAGCAAAACTGAAAATCCATTAAGTGTTCTGTGTCCCAGGCGACAGCCAGCATGGGTCTTGAATGCTCAGGGAAGTTTTTCCATTATAACTTTTTTGGGATGAGTATTTTTTCCTTAATGGTAAAATAATTCTCTGTGTTCCTGCGACTCTCATTAAAACTCTTCAAAGAAAACACTTGTTCACTTTCCTTTATTGTTACATTCCTTAGGCAGAAAAGCCTGGATTTGAATTTTTTGTCATTTATTTTTTTTCATTTACAGTAATTCTTTCCTATCAAGAGGTCAACACTAAAGGGTTGGGATGTGGCTCAGTGGAAAGCAGTTTCCTAGTCTGCACAAGCCCCTAGTTACCACACTGCAAAAAAATAAAGAAATCACTATATAGTCCAATGATCTCTTAATAGAATATATACAAATAGATCATGATACCTTGCTTCGGGCAGGAAATTTCTGTAAAAGTATTGTCTTTGTAAGACCAGATAAATTAAAAAGAGGTTCTGGAGCTTCACAATGAATTAATAGTAGTCTGTATAAACAAACTGGAGAAAACGATTCCTAAACTTTAGGTCATCAGTAAAAAAAATAGCATCACTTAAATAAATACAAAATATTTTAAGGATGGATATAAACAAATGTATTTTTGTGAAAATTCAAGTTAATAGGAAAAGATTCCTTTCAAGTGAGAAAATAATTTTTATACATCATTGAGAGAATAAAATTTACACTTTTATATCTGGCATAATTATTAATCATCAAATAAAATAATGTAGCTTCACTGTATTTATAGATTGCTCAAAACATATTTAAATATTAAAACTGCTCCTTTGAACAAACATAGTTTACATTTTTAAAATAACCATATGGACCTATAGAAGCATAGTTTAATAAGTTGTAGCAAATGACATTTGTAAGTTAAGATATTTGATTGGAAATATGCAAGCACCATCCAGAAGTTTGTTTCTTCCTAGTATTTTCCATAGAAAAGAACATCGCACGCATTTTTACCGAGTGCTCCTATTTGTTTATGCCAAAATGACTTGCAAAGTAAGAAAAGCTCAAATTCACTACCTTAGGAGAGTACATGCCAACAACATTCCTACAAATAATTCTGATTAAAAATCTCATGAAAACAGCCAACATCAGGCCAAAATGTTGTTAATTGAAACCCACTGAACCACAGGGAGTCATTTGATCAGTTGTAGACCATTTGACCGCCATAGGTGTAGGAAAGGACACTGGGTCGGTCCCCTGACATAAAATTAGGTGGGATCAATTTGCAGCCTTTCTAAAACCCATGAGGTATTCCTCCCTGAAATATTTCCCTCGTCCAAGTTCTATGGACCGGTACCTGGGCTGCTCACGTCCTCCTGGAGATCAGCAGCTGGAGACACCGTGGCTAGCTCTTGCTTGCTTTGTGGTGATTGGTGATTTCTCAGCACTTTTGAAGACAGGCGAGTGGCTCACATACCATGACTTTCAGGGCTTCCTCTGTATAAACCTTCAGTTCAGGACACTCTGTAGAAACAGACCACAGCTGGGAAACACTGGAAAGGCTTGTAGGAATCCTATACTTTGAGTACTTGGTAGTTCGTTTGTACATTTTAATAAATTAATCCTGTGTGGAACAAAAACAAAATCACACCCTTAAACCACTTTCCACGTAAATACATTTAGCTTTCCAGGTTCTAATCCAAACACTCATTTGTTCCACGCATGTTCATTGGTGCCTCGTTCTTCCAGAGGACCAAGGTGAAGAAGAGATGAGAGCTGCCCCAGCATCTCCATGGGGGACACTGCTAGCTTGAGAGTCCGGCAGTTTTCTGCATTTTCTATTGCTGCTGTGACATGTTAGGTGAATTTGGGGGCTTAAAGCAACACAAGATCATTGTCTTACAATTCTGAAGGTCAGAATCCAAATCCAGAAATCAAGGTGTTGGCAGCCTGCATTCCCTCTGCGGGCTCTGGGGAGAGTCCTCGTCTTTCCTCCGGCTTCCAGAGACTACCTGTGGCTCCTGGCTCACAGTGCTTCTCTCCTCTCTGGCTCTGCTCCCCTCTCCCTGCCTGCTCTCTGGACTCTGGTCCTGTCAGCTTCTACAAGGATGCGTGTGATGGTGTTGGGCCCAACTGGATAACCGGATAACTTCCTGTCTCAAGTCCTTCACTACATTAGCAAGATCCCTTTGACACATAAGGTAATAACTCACAGGTACCCAGAACTAGGACGTGGACATCCTCAGACCGTTATTCAGTCCATCCCAGTGGCCAGTGGTTTGAGAGAGGAATGAACAGAGTCCATGCAAAGCTTGATGAGTGAGGCGATGTCAGTTCTCCACATGATTCCAGGTCTTGTATGAAGGATGAGGCTTTCACTGACACAATGAGGGATCCTTGACCTTGGTTTGTTTGGTTTAAATTTACGGAAGAGATTTACATGACCTGATTCATGTCGATTGTTCTGTGAACAATGAATTGGGGCTGAGCAAGAGTGAACACTTACTTGTTCTGTGTGTTTTCATATCTTCTTTTGGAAATGAAATCATTTCGAAATTGAAAAAGGTACCAAGTTAAGCTAATGTTCATGAGGTAGAATATTTCACTAAGTATATCGTAAAAAGGAGCACTGAATTTTAGCCACTGCATTAGAGAAGTTACTTACTGTGAAATTTGAGAAATTAAGGTCATAGTACACGTGGGATTTTTCATGAATTTAGAATTCATGATAAATTCTCAGAAAATTTCTGGGTTGCTCTAGATTGTTAATTGAAAAGACACAGTCCAGCATTATCTAATAAACCAATTGTTCCAAGACAGAGTAGTCATAGCTGTAGTTCTCTGCCATTTATTTTTATTTATTATTATCATTATTATTATTATTATTATTATTATTATTATTATTGTTATGTGGTAGTGGGGGGTGAATCCAAGGGTGCTTAACCACCGAGCAACATCCCCAGAACTTTTTATTTATTTATTTATTTATTTATTTATTTATTTAAAATTTGAGCATCTCACTAAGTTGCTGAGGGCCTCACTAAGTTGCTGAGGCTGGCTTTGAACTCATGATATCCCTGCCTCAGACTGCCAAGCTGCTAGGATTATAGGTGTGCACCACCGGTGTGCCTTAATTAATTAATTAATTAATTAATTAATTTTAAATATATTTTTAGTTGTTAATGGACCTTATTTTATTTACTTATTTATATGCAGTACTGAGAATCAAACCCAGTGCCTCACACATGCTAGGTGAGCTCTCTACCACTGAGCCACAACCCCAGCCCTGTGCCGTAATTTAATTCACCTGTTTAATTTGAACATGATTGATCCAATACTTTCTCATAGTTAAATGCTCATTTAAAAATGAAATGCCCTCCAATCTCTGCCTCATTTGGTTTGATGAATGGTCAGGTACAGGTGACAGCTGACAGTCCTAAGTATCAGGTCCTGTAACTTCTTCATGTAGAAAATCGTTTGCCTAAAACTTGGGGGCTCCGTGGGTCCCTTGCATGTCACTGGTGTCCTACTCTGATTCCAGCTACTGAGAAACAGCACCTCTAGGCAGTGGTAGTACTGGTACTCTGTACTGAAAGGTCCTACGGGGCAAACTTGTGTGGCCCCTGCTACTTCAGAGAGACTCGCACAGCTGGAATGGTTCTTTCAGCTTGGGGTTCTGCCGGGTCAGCTCGCTCACAGGAGCTGTGCACCTCTAGGGCACAGGTTCAGCTCTGATTCACCTCTAGGGCACAGGTTCAGCTCTGAGCTGTCTGATTGATTTGAACCATTGCAAGGCTGATTGTTGACCTCTGTTAATATGGAAATAAAGCCTCAGTGGTTTTAGAACAGTTTATACAACTTAAACTGAGAGCTGCAGAAAAGGTAAGCTGGATTCTATCACAAAGCTGTGGGGAGTTTCATGAGTGCCACACACCTACCCCCTGAAAGTTCTCCCCAAACTCCTATGCCTGGCTTGAGAGTCTGATTAACCCCCCACCGCAACACAAAGTCCTTTGCCCACCTTGATTTGTTTGAGGCCATTGAAACTTAGCAACTTAACAAACTGACCTGGTTGGTGTGGACCTTCAGTCCTGAATGAACTTCTTCTGCACATAAAATCGCGCCTGTGAGTGAGCTGCAGGCAGCCGTGCTTGGACACAGAGCGCCACAGGTGGGCTCTGCCTTTCTGGCCACAGCCTGCCTGGACTTCTATCTTCATGGCGGTGCATACCTAGGTAAGAAGGTTGGGCAGGAACAGAAACGATCACAATTATGCCATGACGGTTCTCCTTCAGTCAGCTTTTAAGAAGATCAGAGTGATGCGTCAAGAGTCCATCGGTGATAGCTTTCGTGATACTTTGAAAACTGTGCAAATGTTAAGCCCTTTGATGAAGTTTATTCTTACTGCTCAGAGAATGTAAGGGAGCCTCACAATAATGCAGGTTCTCCGGGGAAGCCGTCTTCACCTCGTGATTAAATAGTCTGGCTCCAAACTGTTCAGCACATTGTTTTTCTACCCACAGTGTGAAAGAAAAATCATCTTTGTGCCAACCCCACATCATATAAAACCCTAACAATGTGTTGAGTGTGACTTAAGAGCCCATAATGTATTTTCATGGAGGTAAGGAAAATCCATTAAGGAGATTAATTTGTGTTTGGAGAGCTTACCTCTCTACAGCCAAAAATATTTGCTCTGCTAACTGTGGTTTGCTGATACACCGTGATGGCATTGCACGGCCAGAAATGGCGCTGCGATGTGCACCCTGCATTTTCTGCAGATGGATCTCTTATGAATTATTAAACAGCCATTTTTCAAAGGCAACTGGAAATTTGGTGTTAAACTTCTTTTTTCTTTTTGATAATTACTATAGATGAAGGTTAAAAAAGCGTGTGTGGGGAGGAACTCTCCTAGGCCTGAAGATTGCTTCAGGAACATTCATGTTATGGAAAGCTATTCTTTTACACCCAGGTAATGCTCTTTGGCTGAACTTTCTAGAAAAAACAATAATAGTGCTTACAATATATGGTTTAATTGTTCAGCAACATTATGGATTTAGTCATTTGATAATCTTCTTAAAGAAAGATAATTAAGTCAAATTCTGCAGTTAACCCCAGCACTACACACACATACACACACACACACACACACACAAATCTGTAGTGAAGAATTTTGAAATAATAGGATGAATATTTTATAGTATCAATAATTCTAGTCCTAGGAACTGACTATGAAGAAAAGGAGGCAAGGAAAAGACAGCAGCTCTATCCTTCCATGGCTTCTCAGCTCCCAACTCCATTGTTCAGACATCAGCGATGCTCAACTGTGCTCCTGGCAATCGTTGGAGATTTAAGGAATATAGAGGGCTGTCCCCAGGGTTTCTGACCCTCTTGATCTGAGATAGATCAAGGACTTCCAAGTCCAAGGGTTTCCAAGGATTCCAGGCAATTCCAATATCTGGCCAAAGTTGAGAACCATTAAACTAGAAAGGGGAATTCAAGATCCAGTGGAATACCTTGGCTGGAAATGGGCAGGAGGAAGAGAAGGGAGAAAATTCGATACTGCTATCTTTTCCCAAAACTTCCCATTAACCAGCCGGTGTTCATATTTTCCATTTTGGATCTTCTGCACGTGTTGTCTTACTCTCGAATATTGTTATTAACTGAAAACATGTCTTACCCAAGGCACAAGGATCTCATTTTCATCATTGCTTCAGCACCAGGGACTCTAAGAAGGAATCAGGGCCGCTGCCTGTTTGTGCGAGTTTGCTGCACCAGGATACAAATCTGGTCATCAAATGTGACCTGTCCTCCCCTTTTCATCTCTTCCAGATGCAGAGATTTTCCTCTCAGAGGAGTGGAGACCTTTCTCTAATTCAGGGAGAAGGGTGACACAGATGATGATAGGCCTGGCAGGAATGGAAGGCTGGTGCTGCAGAGGAGGTCACTGGGTGAGCCCACAAAAGTGCCCTGGTCCCAGCTATGGACTCTGTTCTCAGAGGGAAGGGAGAAGCTTCAGTCAATTGACTTCAGCAGATGCAGTCAATTCCGTCCACATAGAGGCTCCCCACCCATCCAATGGCAGTTCTTAACTGAGTTCCAGAGGCCAGGGAGGAGGAAGCTCAAGGCCTGGGCAGCAATGGCAAGAAAAGAAAGGAGCTCAAGACAGTCCCCAGTCTTCTGAGACTGCAGAACTGGGCCTGATGGTACCGTCCGTGAAGCCTCTGTATAACTGTCCTACACGTGACCGACCCACGCCATGTAAAGCAGGTGTTTGAGACAGCTACTTTTGCTTTGGGTGACCTCACAAAAAAGACAAATTATCCCAAAGGCTCTTGTTGGAAAGAATTATATTAGGCACATCGAGTTCTTTAAGATTTATAGAAGTACAGGCCCTCACCACAAACACACAGGGCACTCCTACAAACTCAGAACAAGCGAGCGTTCATTTTATTAGAACCCCTGGATGCCTAACCAGTCATACTGGACACATGGAAAAGAGGAGGGCTGGGTGACACAGCAAAAGGACTGAGAGCATGGCCCTGGAGCCACAGTAGTGCACTTTGAGTTAGGGTGCTCTTGTTGACCCAGGTGACCACTCCACTCCAGCTTCCTCAGGGAGGGCTGGGACGACGAGGTCCAGGTAGCTGCTGGACGTGGTGGTTGTGAAGGGTGGAGGAGACAGTCCGCCAGCAGAGCTGAGCTCACGGTGTGACACCCTAGCACTCCGTGCAAATTGTTTATTATGCTTCTTATTAATCATCTCTCAGTCGACGGTTTAAAAGAATAAATGCCTTAACATAAATTCTTTGCCAACCGATTACAAAATGCTCCAGAAGTTTCTGTCTTACAAAGTAGTCTTCCCCACCAAGGACCCCTTTCTTTTTAAAATTTTGCAGTTAAATAAAATCACAGGCTTGGGGAGGGCTGGGTTTCTGAAACATTGGCAGGGGGCCTGGAATTTAAAAAAAATAATAATAATTCTTATCTCTCTTTCAATCATCAGAGCCACTACAATCACTGCCAAAACACATCTCTGTTACCATAGAGACCCGCAGAGAGATTTGTCCATTAAATAACAAACTTTTCTCAACGAGAATAGAATGGAGGACAAGGTACTCCTGATGAAATTCCTGAATTTGATTTCGTTTTGCCAAAAAATGAGTATGAAGGAGATCTGAGCCTATGGAGGCTTCTGCAAGATTGATCATAAAGCAAACTTTGGTTTTGAAATGTACTATAACCTCACGCTGCTGTAGCAGAATTCACTGCCTGCAATTAGAAATTGTGTTTTCTTTTCTGAGGAGTTCCCCGCACAGCTGTGCTCTACAGGGATGGTTCTCGCCTTCCTCAGAGAACATAGTCAGGAGATTTTCCCGGATCCCTTCAGATAATCAAACACCCTTTGGTGGCCCTAATCCCCCAACCACCTCAATTCATAATGCACTTTTATTATGTAAATGTGTCTAGCAGTATAAAATAGTCAAAATTCTTTGCTCCTTTCAAAAGAAAATCTCCTGGTTCCTCCCAGCTTTCCTGTTTGTGCTGGGTGGGGCTCCAGCCAAGA
This sequence comes from Glaucomys volans, assembly GCA_020662805.1. Taxonomy (NCBI): domain Eukaryota; kingdom Metazoa; phylum Chordata; class Mammalia; order Rodentia; family Sciuridae; genus Glaucomys; species Glaucomys volans. The sequence goes on from JAJEJO010004212.1 coordinate 253,918, forward strand.
TGCCCAGCACACCTACAGTACAGCAATCCTCCAGGGTCCTAGCATTCCTGCCTCCTTAATCTTATCCTCTAACAATTAAAAAAGGCGAAGTGGGTTAAGAAATGCGTTAACCCTTCCTTTCCCCTGTCCTCAGGTGTTCTGGAACCTCAGTTTCGGAAACTGGGAGACACGGTGTCCAGCGTTTGGGAGGTTTGGTTGAAATGTGCTTCTTTTTAACCTTCGGTGGGTAGATGACATGCTGTGAGGTAGAGCTGCTTAGCTAGGACGAAGATCCAATATGGTAAGGAATTTTTTCCCCAGGTCTTAACATTCAATTGGCCATGCTGGGATGCTGGGCTTTTTTCTTTTCTTTTTTTCTTTTTTTTTTTTTTTTTTGCCTGTGTTCTCATTAGCAAAGCATCATTTAATGTGATGTGACCATTCTTTACTCTGAGAAAGAAATGTGAGACATTACTGAAAAAAATGGATGCAGCTGTACTGGGCCCTGTAGGTATTTTCTGTCTTCTACTTTCTGTCCTCTTCTTCTTTCTGTCCTTTCTTCTTCCATAAAAGTAATAAGAACAACAGCTAATAAGACTTTCTGTGCCTCAGGCGAAGTATTGAAGTGTGCATGGTAACCCTTAAACGGGGCCCACACTCTGTGCTCAGCAACACGGAACACCCATTACCATCTATAGCTGGAGTGAAGCCCCAACCAAAGGGATGTCTCAGCCGATGCATCAGGAAATCGATTCCTCGAGCTCGCCTATCAGCACTAGTATTTATCTGCTTCTATTTTCTGAAAGAACCCTGGCCCAGTCATGCACAGTTGCTATGAGTAAATCTTATTTCAAGAAGAGTGGAAAGGCATTTCATTCCTGTAGGGATCTGGGAAATGAAAATATCCCATTCTTTTTTTGTCTTACAAACTGCAACAGCGACACCTCCCACCTGTCAGAGCTCTAACATACACCAACCAGAGGGCAGCAATTCTCCCATGCAAGCCAGTGTGGTGGGCTCAGGCCTCCTTGCAGCCTGCAGGCTGCGGGAAAGTTCATCTGCATGAGGAAGAGACTCATTAACTCCATAGCAATCTGTGCTTCAAAGTACCTATTTTGTGGAGGATCAAAAAAGGTTATGTAACTCCCATTCTAATCAACATTTTCAAAATGTTAAAGTAGTCTTGCTTTCTTTTTGAAAGGACAGGGAGAAGAAAAGCAGAGATAATTCCTGCTAATAGTGTCAAATACACTTACAGGCAGAGATTTGGGAATAAAAAATCTTATGTGCAGATTTTCAAGGACTTAAAGCTTTTCAAATAAATGTATGCACCATTAGCATTCACTCGGCTATAAAGGCTTTGATCTTCCTTTAAAAGAAGCAAGGGGGAAAGGGAGGAAAGAAAGACGTGAGAAAGCGAAGCTGTCAGCAATTTGAATGCTGCCAATTATTACACTCGCTATAAAGAGCTAATTAAACTCGATTGCTTCCCAGAAGAATCATTTTTACTCTTTTTGTGTTCTCTTTTTATTTGTAAAGGAACTTGATTATTGATAAGACCCACGTTGGAAGCTGAATTGGTAATGTTTTTCTACAATAATGGAACCATTGGTGTGGGGTGCTTGGGCCCAGGCTATACAGTATTTTGGTTTAGGAATTCCAGTCTCAGTCTTAAGCCTTACGTCCAGTTTCAACAGTTTGAATAAAACACTGTTATCAATCTATATTTATTATCTCTAGCTCGCTTTCTCTATTTTTCCCAAGATGTACAATAATCTGCTTATTGGTATTTCCAGCAAAGGGAGTAATTGTTTCCAGCCATAAACTCAAGATCTGTGCAATGCTAAATAAACCCTTTCCTCTCCTATCTCCCCACCTCTCCTTATCTCCCCACCTTGATTAGTCATCCAGCCACATTTATAACGACCTACTACCTCCAAAGTGGTTTCCTTCCATTGTGTTTCTAATGCCTCTCTCTTTGTTCGGGTTCTCATTTTTTTTTCTTTCCAAGATTACTGAAATTCCCCCTCAATGGCTGGTTCTGCCCTACCTGTGAAAGAACCTCACATTAGTCATTGTGACCAAAATTCCTCTCAAGGAAAACATGGAGGAGGAAAGATTTATTTGGGCTCAGGGTTTCTGAGTTCAGTCCATGACTTCTGAGGGTGTGGTGGAAGAAAGCTGCCCAGCTCATGGCTGGGGGGAAAGGGGAAACAAATCCCTGCAGAGCAAGTCACAGTGACTCCTTCCTCCGCCTGCCTAGGTGCCACCTCCCAGTGGTTCATTCAGCCAATGGACGGGTCCACGGGGGAGGTGAGAGCTCTCCTGAAAGCCCAGCTCAGATCCTCGCTACGTTGGGACCACGCTTTGAACACTTGAGTTTTTGGGGGTACATTCCAGATTCAGATCATAACAAACCCCCTCAATATTTCTTTTCTTACTGGAACCTGAATACTCTTGCTTTTAAGACATTTTTCATAGCTTTATGAAATATATAATAATACAGGAAAAAAATGTAAAACAAAATTGTACAGATTTTGTATAAATGGACTATGTCACAAAGTGAACATACGTGCAAATACCTCCAGGTTGAAATGTCCCTTGTGGCCAGAACATAGTCTGCCTTCATGCCCATCTCACAAACCCAGTGCTTATACAGCTATTTTGCTCATTCTCTTTGTATGAGATCCTTCTTCTTGTTTATGGGTGTTCTGTGTATATTATTCATATTGACTCTTTGTTCCATTAGTGACTGCGTTAGCCACCTTTTCATTGCTTCGAACAAAATATACAGCAATAACAAGTTTGAGGAAGAAAAGTTTATTTGGGGCTCATGGTTTCAGAGGTCCAGTCCATGGTTGGCCGACTCCATTACTGTGGACCTGAGGTGATATAGAGCATCATGACAGAAAGGTATGGGGAGGAAAGCTGCTCAGCTCAAGGCAGCCACGAAACAGGCAGAGACACAGAGGGAGGAGCCAGTGTAACATATAGGGGGACCTCCCCACGTGACCTACTTTCTCCACCCATACATAATCCACCTGCTTACAGTTACCATCCACTGATACATTCAAATGATTAATCCATTAAGTGGATTAATCCACCTCTGAGAGTGTGGCTTTCTTAGTCTAATCATTTCACCTCTGAACATTCCTGCATTAACACAGGAGCTTTTGGAGGACGACTCACATCCAAACCATAACAATGACAAACGCCTTATCCCTGTTAGTCTTTGCATCCTCCTGATGCTCTTTAAATAATCATTTAAAATTTTGAGTCCAATTTTCACTATGGTCCTGTGGGATGTGGTCATTCTTTAATCTGAAACAATAATCTCAGATTAAAGTGATTCCATTTGCATCCTATTTTAGATATTCTCTCCTATTCCAATAGTGCGAAGAAATTCTTGTATAACACATTCTAGAAACCATAATATCTTTAAAATAACAATTAGATCTATAAAATTTATCCCAAATTTATTTTTTTAATTCATGTTTTCTTTCGTCATGGATTTCTAATTGTCCTGCACCATTTATTGAAAAGACCATCTTTTCCTCATGCAAAATTCATTTTACATCTTAACTATATATTAAAATCTTTTTCTGGGCTTTGTATGCATTGTTGAATTATCTGTATATTCTTTTTTTTTCTTTTTTTTTTAAATTTACTTATTGATTCATTGAACACAAATGGAGTACAGCTATTGTTTCACTGGTTGTACACAAAGTAGAGTCACAC
>JAJEJO010004212.1:262634-316638 GCA_020662805.1 Glaucomys volans
TATGCTATGCATCAACTTTAGATCAACTTAAATTTTGATTGAAATTGCTTGATTATATAATCATTGGACAGACTGACACCTTTATTGAGTCTCTTCAAATCAGAATATGTTATATTTCTCCATTTATTTAGGCCTTTTAAAATTTCTATTAGTAGCATTATTTTTTAGTAAAGAAGCCTTAGAGGTCTTTCACATCTTTCATCAGATCAATTCTTACTCCTTTGAAATATTTCAAAACTCATAAAGGATGGATAGATAAATATTCAATTATTCAAATGTTTGTGGATTGTGTTTAGAAAGAAAATGAACTCTGTATTGAGTGCTACATTTTACAAATAACATGTTAACTGCAATCATTTATTTACAGGTTTCAATTTTCAAGGTATCCAGTTATAAAATCTTCAAATAATGACAGTTTTACGTATTCCTTTAAATTCTATATATTCTAGTTCTTGCTACACTAGTACAGCATAAATACCTGTTACGAAAATAGATTCAAGTAAAACTCAAATTCAATAGACATTTTTGAATATGCAGATAAATAAAACCATAAAACAAAATATTTATGTGTGCATGATCCCCCACTTTACTTTTATCTGTAGTGGCAATTAGCCAGTTTGAGGTGGGCATTGAAGAACAGTTCGGTCAAAGTTTGCCTCATTATGATGCAAACATGGGGGGGAGATAAAATAACTGCATTGCCTTTCCAGTACGATAAGCCTCTGATGAGAAAAATGGAATTATAGATATTCTTTAAAAAATAAGCAATAAAAATAATCTTCTTAGTAGCGATTACTGGACACCCATTATTCAGGGGCATTGTTCCTCTTCCTTTACAGCCACTAGACCTCCTAATGGTTTCTAAGGTAAGTTGTTAATAATATGTCCAATTACAAATTTTAAAAATTAAGCACAGGGAGAGAAGGTCCTTTGTCCAAGGTCGCTCAGCCAGTAGGAATCAGAGCAGGGGTCCCACTGAAGGCAGAACTGTTCTAACTGTTGTGGTCTGAGCCCTTCAACATGGTGCCCCTTGCCTGCAGTAATAGGAGGGACTTGTCTTTGAGGAGTTCGGTATTTCTCAGTTGAAGTCCGGGAAGCCCTGGACCCCAGTGGAATCAATTAATGCCTCTGGTGATTTTCAGGTATGTAAATATAGTGACCGCTGTACCTGTATTCCCCAGTGATAAGCATCTCTCTTGCCATTTATTCAGCAAAGAGGACTGTCTTCCAGGCCCTGGCGATGCAGGGACTTCCACTCTAGTGGGAGAAGTGAAAGGAGAAAGAAGAAAATGCTACTAATAGCACGGTGGAATGGTTGAGAACGTTGGAATCCGGTCCCACGACTTTATAAAAGTGTCCTTTGGGAAAAATCACTTAAACCCTCAGTACCTTTGTTATTTTCTCTGTAAATTGAATAGAATAATAGTACCCACCTCTTTGAGGTCTTATGATAATCAAAGGAATGGATAATTGTAAAGATCTTAGAACTGTGCTTCACATTACATGAGCACTGTGAAGTCGTGTTAAAAATTTAAAACTATGCTATTGAGTGTTTTAAAATAAATAAGATGAAGAAAATTGGCTCTTATGGTAGTGAGAGGAAGAAAGATTTGGCATGTTAGGACAGAAATGATAATGGACAATATCTCCAGTAACCTTTCTTAACAGCAAAGACCTGAGGACAAGTGAGGACATGAGCCCTGAGGAGCCGGGCATGGAACATTCCAGGCAATGGGAACAGCAGACGTGAGTTTGCAGCAGTGGAAGAATGGCAGGCCAGGCGCAGAGTCTGGGCAGTGAGGGGGTGGTGGTGGAGAGACTGAGGTTACAGGCTGCAGCAGGTACACAGGAATCCGAGGTAAGCTCTGCTCTGTGGGGCAGGAGGGCTCTGGGCAGGAGTGCCATTTCCTGACCCACTCCAGCCATTTTCCCAGCGGCTGCCTGGAGGTCAGAAGGAAGGGAGACCTGGGCCAGGGGTTACTGCCACCATCCCTGGAGAGGTCAGCTGGCTGGAGCTGGCCCAGTGCTGCAGGATCAGGAGGGGAGTTATGGGTGGACATTGGCAGATGATTCCACCTTAAGCCTGAATGTCCCTGAGCCCCTCACGTTGCCCCCATTGCCTGCCCCAACCAACTCCTCCAGGCGCTTCCTCCTCTTGGGAAAGGAGAACTCCCTGCCTTCAAAGGGTCAGGCGCATATCCCGAATCATCCTCTACTGCTGCCTTTCTTGAACACTTGTGTCTCTCCATCAGTGGTCACTGGGGCACTTCAAGATCACAGCCTCATATCCACCTCATATCCTTACTGTTTGCCCTTATTATTAAAAACATCATCCTTGGGTTTTCCCATCTTGCCCCATTCCTGCTTAGGTCTTCACTGCACGGAATAGGAAGAGAGGCTGTTCAGAGGCACCCCCCTGCCTCTGTCCTGGGCTCCTGCCCCACCTCAGCCCCCAGTGCCCTGCAAGTCGACCCAGGGCTGCAGATGGACCGCGCACGCGCTCCGTCTTCTCCCCTGTCGGCTCTCCTGGCTTTCAGCGCTCCGACCTCCTGTTGGGTGGGTGTCCGGCCACACGCCCTCTCAGGGCGGGTATTCCTCCTCCAGTTGACATCAGCTGTCCTAAGAGTCCCCATGACTGGATCTCTGAGTCCTTCAGAGCCTCACTCCAGGGGACTTCTGTGAAGTTTGCTCCGATCACATCTAAGGATCCAGAGTCAGGCTCCGCGCACACTCGCGTTCTCACTAATGAAGGCCGCATTGTGTGGTTTTTGTTGTTTATTGTCTGTCTTCACCATTAAAAATCTAGACTCCATCAGGCCAAGAACTTCTGGTTTCACTACTCGTGGTTATGATACCGTATTGTAATAATTCCTGACATGAGATAGATTCTTAATAATTATTTGTTAACATGATGATAACGGATCCAACTTCCTAGAATAAGTCCAGACAGTGAGTGATAAAATCATATCTTTTATTATCAAATAAATGTACTCTTTCTAGTTTGACAAAGAGAAATGAAAAATTAAAAGAGAAAAAAACGTAAGCTTGGGGCGGGGGTTGTATCATTCAGTGGTAGAGCACTTGCCTAGCACGTGTGAGGCACTGGGTTTGATTCTCAGCACTGCATACAAATTAATAATTGATTAATTAATTAAAGATCCATCACCAACTAAACAAAATTTTAAAAGTGTAAGTTTATATCTGAATATATAATAATAGAACAATCATTCAATTAAGCTAATGTTTATAAAATATTTATAAGCCCCAGGTCTTTCGCTGGGAGGTGATCAATATAAAAGTCATTAAGCTATATTGCACAGAAAGAATTCAGAATTTGTATGTTTAGGTTGTTTTTTGATATTTGGTACAGTGCCCAATGCTAAAACACCAGCCTGAAGGGCACCCACTCCACTCTCCAGTTTGTGAATTTGACCATATTATTAATCTTCCTGGACCTCATTTTCTCACTTTTATAATCAAACAGTCTCTGAGAATGTTCCCTGCATCAACACACACAAGCTGCTTAGTGCAGTGGTTGTGAAATCACCCACTATGCATTTTAATTATGTTAATAATTATTTTGCATCTGTGCCTAATAAATTAATTTTAGTAACTGTAACAAACTAAGAAACATACGAGGTCAGCTATAATATGAACCCATGAGAAGGTAATATTATTGAAAACACAGAATTAAGGAGTTTTGGCAATGGTGCCGGGAACCACCTCCACATTGGCAGGAATGTTAATTGTTACAATGTTTCAGGAAAAATGTGGCCCCAGGTATCAAGAGGTTAAGAACCCTAAAAGACACATGTGTAGGGAAGAACAGAGTTGCTTTATAATAGGTAGAGGAGAGTGTAGGGAGGACAAGGGGTATGGGGGAAGGAATGATAGTAGAGTGACAGACATTATGACCTCAGTACATATATGACTGCATGACCCATGTGATCCTGCAATATGTATAATCAGAAAAATAAGAGATTACACTCTATTTATATATGATGTATCAAAATGCATAAATGCATTCTACTGTCGTGTACAAATAATTAGAACAAATACAGTAAAAAATAAATAAAAGATACATATGGGGGTCAGATAAAATTGGAGAATGGAGGGTTTGTTCAGAAGAGAATTAAAAATAAATTTAGTAACGTAAACAGGGTAGTTTGAGGAAGTTTTAATATAAGACCAAAAGCCATGGTCTTGATCTTCCAGATACAAGGGTCAGTAAAAATGTTTTACTTATTGCTCTAACATCTCTATTGGAAAAAAGGGACACTGAAGGAAAGTACAGCGCTTGAACAATTGATGGCAAGTGTCCAAGTGTTTGGTGACATAATATTGAACTGGTGACAATTAATGTGTTTAAAAAGTGAACATTTTAAGAAACACTACAAAGGAAAAAGTGACAAAAAAATCAAGGCTAACTAGATTTGGATAAGAAAGAATAGAACAAACATAGTTTATGCTTCGCACTTCGAGTTACTAAACTCTAGAGGCATTTATTTTATTTTTTTTTTCAATTTATTTTGATTCATTGTACACACATGGGGTACAGCTGTTGTTTTGCTGGTTGTACACACGTAGAGTCACACCATTTGTGTAATCATACATGCACATAGGGTAGTGATGTTTGTCTCATTCTGTTATTATTCTTATTCCCCTCCCCAATCCCGCCCCCCTTTTTTCCCTATGCAATCCATCCTTCCTCCATTCTTGCCTCCCTCCCACCCTGCATTATGTATCATCATCCACTAATCAGAGAGATCATTCAGCCTTTGGTTTTTTGGGATTGGCTAATCTCACTCAGCATGACCATCTCTAACTCCATTCATTTACCTGCAAATGCCATAGTTTTATTATTCATACTGCAAGGGATCAGGAAGATCAGGGTCTTTATTTAAGTGCATGTAATCATCAGCAACACCAACTATAAGCCCACAGATGTTGCAGAAAATTTCAATGTAAATTTTTAAAGTAAAAAATTAAATTACCAATTTATATGAAGGAATCAACCGAAACCATTAATTTGATTTTGAGAAACTAAATTGAATTATTGAGTTCAGTAATTTAATCCAGAATGGTTGCTCCTGTCATAAAGAAATTATTCTCTTTTTAAAGTAGCTTATTTCCCATTTATTCATATTCCTTCATATTCGTGCATATAAATTTCATAATGCTGACAATATTGTGTAACTTTACTTTCAGTTGATGTTTACTTCTAGTAGCAAGTAATTAAATGTAAAACAAACATTTGTTTGGGATACTGATGTTTCCTTAGTACAAATGGGAAATCTATAATAACAGAAGCTTATTCTTACAAGTTTCTTCAACTGAAAATTTCAGTTTAATTAAATGCAGATGGTTTGTACAAGATTAAAATGTTTATCTTTTATCATTTTTGTTTATTAGAAATTAAACCAACTGCTTATCAGCTTGATATTCTTCCTTCAAAGTATACATTTGAATAACAAGCTATTATAGCATAATAGGGACAGATGGATGTTTGTACCTAAACTGAATGATATATAATTTTCATGGTCATCTCTCTCCCGTTCCAAAAGTCTATGTTGGCATTTTTCCAATTTGCATCTCCTTCATTAGCCCTCCATGAATTGCCCACATGACAGTTATTTGATTTAACCAATTCAAAGGCTTCCTACTGAGAATGTAATCAAGGTCTGCTGATTCAACATCATACTGTGGAGAGAAACTGTTGCAAACTGTGTTATCTCTCAGCCTGTCATTAAGAACATTTGGATCTTGAAGTTTGATAAAGCTTGACACTTTTTCAACTGAAACATCCAAGTAGGTAAAGATTTACCCATTTCTGGTGAAAATACTGCACCTTGACAACTTGCTTAGGAGATACACAAACATTCAGTATGTGGATTGACTATATTTCATGCAACTTGAATTTTGGGGATGCAGGAAAAATTTATCAAAGTACAGTTATAGTATCACTATGTAATAACTCTAATTAAATTAGTTTTTTGTTGTTGTTTGGATTTTTTGTTTATTGTTTGTTTTGTTTGAGATTCTGGGCATGGTATTGCACATTTCTAGCAATTTGATGTAAAAACTAAGATGTTCCTGAAACAGCAACTCTATGCTTATTATCCTTTTTCTTTCAAACCAGGGATGATAAAAATGATTTACTTATAAATGTGCCAACTTCCTATTCAAATCTCATTTAAAAAATAGAGTATCATGTAAATACACTTTTCTTTTACACAGATTAGCACCAAGCACCTGATGTGTAATCCCAGACTTCAGGTACAGTCCTCCTCCTTTCCAGGCCTTCCTTCAACTCTTGTCAGTAAACTTCACTACCTGCACCAGCAGCAGCCCTCAAGGACCAGCTAGTTTTCCTCTTAGGGTCTGGCTCAGTAAGGAGGCTGCACTCCAGATCAGAAGGATCTCAATTAAACCTGTTTCCAACGTTCAGAACCTACTCAGAGAAGGACAAAGAGGTGGCATCACCAAGAATAACCAAGAACACTATTTTCAGACAATAAGTTGCCTCACATTTTGAGTGCAATTATAATGAAATGCAATTGGTTTGAATCTGTAACAGAACTAATTTTCCTTTCCCGTATGAGCCAAGACTATCCAAACCAGAATCATTGATAGAGTCTTCATTCTAATGATTCATGCAGAAATCATAATTATTTGAAATATCAAATGAAGGAATCTAAAAAATGTCTTAAAACATAAAGAGAGAACCCTGTAAGATCCAGAATAATATATTAACAGACCAATGGATCAAAATATAGGTACATTTGGATACTTGATTTTTGAGAAAAGTGGTTCTGAAAAGCAATGGGAAGCATCACCTTTCCAATTAATACTCCCAGAAAGGTGGATGTAAAATAGAAAAATAAATAAAAGTCAGTCTCATCCTTCATAATGTTCACAAAATCATTTGTCAGATTTTAGACTGCATTATAGATACAAAAGGCCTACTGCATAAAAATTATCTTCTAATAATAATAAAGGAGGATATTTTTATGAACTTTGGGAAAGAGTTCTTAAAGAGAACACAGGATGATAAAGTGGACTACCTTAAAGATAAAACAGCATCATGCATCCTATAGCATAGTTTAAAATTTAAGACTCTCATAATTAGAATTCCTCATCAATCACTTTAGAGATTATTTTTATGGAACCATTTCGTTCGGACACATACATATATTTAGCTCATAAGAACAATATCACTCCTTTCTGATAGAAATGCATGCACATGTATATTTATGGTAGATATAAAATAGAGTGGACTTATCCAGAGAACATAGTCAGGGTTGATGAGGAAAACAGGAGCTTGCGCATCAGGAGATAGAGAACAGGGATGGTAATTTAAATGCTTTAGCTCTGTATACAAATAAGACATCAACCTAGACTTTCATAAGAAAAGCTGCATTTCAAGGTCGCTTAGTCATACCTACCCAAAGTGCCAGCAATTCGATCCACTGTGGATCTCGCATGTTACCACTTACTCTCTCCCTGAGTTTCAGCTCCTCACACATCACATGTGGAAAGTGCTTTGGTATGTTCGTGTGCACTTCATCTTTGAGAAAGTCACATGCTTCTTTTAATTTGTCTGTGTTAAAGAAACATTGCTTCGTTGACAATCAAAAGAGCAATATTTTAATCTTTTGTATATTTTAGTGTAACATTGTTTTCCTTGAAGCTAAAGGACGTCTGAATGTAAAGAAACATTTAAACGTTTAAGAAAAGTTTTCTGAGTGTTCTCCCTCATCCAAGTTCAGAGTTCTGCCAAGATCTTGCTTCTCTGCCTTGGTACAGGAGGTTGGTGTGAAATGAAACAGGGTTACCATTCATATGGAAAGGTCTGTCAGTCCATTACGATGCAAAAGCAGAAATGATTTTTAACCACTTTTCATGGTATAATGAGATAGTGAAGCATAGGGGCTGAATATTTGTTTCCCCCCAAAATTCACATTGGAGCTCTAACCTCAAGGTGGTGGTCTCAGGAGGTAGATCAGAGGGAGGTAATTAGGTTTAGATGAGGTCTAAACACTCATAGGGTGCAATCTGCATAATGGGCTTGGTGCCCTTGTAAGAAGAAGAAAAACCGCCAGCCACATGAGGGTACAAAGGTGGCTGGCTGCCTGCAAGCACGCACAGGGCCCCACCAAGAAGTCGATTGAGTGGCTCCTTGCATGGACTTCCCAGGGTCTAGAACTATAAGAAGTTAACATGAGTGATTGCAGTCACCGGGTCGATTGGAGGATTTCATAGCAGCCCTAGCTGATTAAGGCAGTTTCACATGGTAATAAAGAGAGAAAGCACATTCTCCCTCTCTTTGCATTTATCTCAATAGCACTGCACGTTCCCTATACACTACATGTATGTACATAAGTGCTGTTAAACCCATGCTCCAAACTGCTACTCAAGTATGGGTTTAAAGAAGAAACAGCTTTTCAAATTAGTATAGGTTTTGTTTTGTTTTGTGAAAACTTGTGGTCCAAATAGACCAGTACAGGTTGACTTGACAGCTATTGCTCTATGTTAAAAATGAAATAAATAACTTACTTCAAGCTTGGACTTATCTTTCCCTGCCTTCTATATAGACTTAGTGTGTACAGACTGTCTCAGAGTACACAAAGTCCAAGTTCTGCAGAAGTGGAATGAGTTCACCCACTGGTTCTCTGCTACCAGTTAGTGTTAATGTCTTAGGCTTTTTTTTTTTTTGTCCTAAAAAAATAGCAGTGTGGCTGAAATATGGCTTCAAAATAATAATTTATCAACTTCCATGATGTAATTGTAAATACTTTAGGGATTTTATGGGTCTTCTAGAAGGAGGTGAAATTTCAATGGATCCTAAGAAATCAAAATGTGTGTGGACAGGAAATTTAGAAATGATATTCTAACAGAAGGTAGATTTGTAGCCAAGGCATGATGTACTGGGTCGGATAATATACTTATTTTCACATTCAAAATGGGATGGAATCATCTCGTGGACATTTTAAACCCCAAGAGGGTCTGGGAAATAAAGCCCACAGGTGTGCAGCTATTTCTAGTAAAACTGATACATAGCCCTGAATAGTCTATGGAAATTGTTGGTTATCAAAAAATAAGAATTTGTTTTCCCACTTACCTATTGATGTATAATACACCTCAATAAAACATAGGGCTTAAAAATAGAGTTTATAATTACTTCTTATGCATGACCTAAGTTTGACTAGCAGCAGCTGGGTAGTTGTTACTTAGAGTTCTTTGTAGCTTCTGACCATTAGTGGCTGGGAGGATTTATCTGAAGGCTCTACCGAGCTGAGGACCCAAGATGGTCCCTCATGTGACTGGCAGGTGATTCTGCCCCTCAGGACCTCTGGGCTTCCAACAGGTGGAGCCTGCATGTGGCATTTCCATTGACTTCTGCCTCTCACAGTGTGGCTACTAGTATCAGAAAGCAAATAATTCCAAAGAATGGAAGCACATCTCTAGGGTCTTAATGTCACTGGACTGGTGTCTGAGAAGGTCCCTCCCAGCAGGCAGTGGAACCTCAACTCAACCCAGTCAACCTCTTGACTGACACCACTGAAGAATACCAGGGCACTTTGAGAATAGGGCACACACACCTATTTATTAAGGGACAGCAAAACAAAGGTATGCACTCTCCCATGGCAGGTGAGGATGACCCCGGCTCTCAGGACAGAAGATGCATGGCAAACCCGGATTGCTCTCTGACTCTACATTGTTTATCCTGGCAAGATAGGTGCTAGTTCCCAAGCAAACTTCTGTGAAAATCAAATCTTAGGTCAATCATTTGATATTTGGGGGTAAGAATGCTTCTTCCTGGTTAAGCAGTCTAGCCATGCATCAGTCATGGATGCACTGTGTAGGCTTTTGATCTGGTGACGGTTAAACTGATGGTGGTTTTGTTCTAGTTGACCTGGTACAAGCACACTCTGGAGGTTTTGCTCATCTAGCTAAAGAGACAAGTGGGCTGTCATACTCACAGATTCAGGTCTCCACCTGGTCAGGGTCCCTTTCTTTCTCTCCCTGACAGTCACCTATCTCATAAGAACTGAGACAAAACCTTGGACAGTCTGCTGGCTGTTTTATTCCCTTGGTAAACATGTTAAAAAGCCTTCTTGTACTTATGGGAAAACAAAACAGTTTCTACCTCTTGGTGGCTGAAGTTTTGAAGAATTTTTGACCATCTCCAATCCAACGTCATTTTCTCTCTGGTTACATATTTGCAGTATGCCCCTCCCCACCTCACCACAAAATGCTTTCACTCAATATCAAGACCAAGTTGCATCCCAGTACAGAATTAGCTCAAAGACCTGACTCTTGTCAATAGATACAGGTGTTTTGATGCTGCTTGGGTATTATTTCTTGACTGATCCCTTTTATCCTAAAATCATGCAAACTACATGGATAAATTGTCTGCTTACAGCTTCCAAACCAAACCAACACTATACAATGAAAAGTCAGAGGCAGCTTCCCCAGCAGACAGTCTATTTCCCAAAGGAAGAGATGCGCAGGAACATAGCCATCACTGTTACATAGAGCTCTGAAGTTCCATCTGGAAGATATCATCCGTTCCTTGGTTAGGGCTGTGCTCTATTTCATGGGAAGATGATCTCAGGACGTCTTGGTTCTGTCATCAAATTATCCCTGGCCCATGTTGGCAACCACATTGGCCTGCTAGAGGACCAGAGATCCTAGAGTCTCTTTCCATTTCTTCCTCAATGTCCCTTTTGTTCAAATCTACTGTGGCTTCTGTGATATAATATTTTGGGAGGCTTTCATTTATGCTAGATCAGCTCTTTATTATTTATTAGATTTATTAGATCAGCTCTTCTCTTTCTTGTGAAAGCCCCTGGGTGAGACTTGGGTAAGAAACTTTCATACTCCTACAAGGACTCTGCTTTCAGAAAGGTCAACAAGGCAATCTCTCAAGGTCCTTTGGCCTTTGGCTAGCTGAAAGGGTGTGTTTTGCACTACCATGGATGTTTCTGATTTCTTAACAAAAGATCTTTCTACTCCATGCTGAATTTGAGATTTATTCTGATGCCATTTTGAATTTGAAGAATCTTGCGCCAGAAGAGAATATGAATGAGACATCGATCAACTTTCCAGCCCAGGAAGTCCTTATGCCTCTATTACACCCCAAAGCTGAACTCTTCCCTCTTTGGTTGATATCTGTCTGTCATGTTTTCTCATAGACACCCAGGAGACATGAGTTGACACTGCTGTCATCTAATGGGAAGCCTCAGGAGCCAAAGCCATGACTTTGTTGAGTATCCTTTCCTATCATTGTCTTATTTTTCCACCTACATCTCAAGAATACAATTTTTTTCCAACCAGAAACTATAAATTTCTGTACTTCCCGGCCTTGGCCACTAGTTTCCTAGATACCCTTCTGGACTTTAAGAATCACGTAATGTCCATTCCACTGTGCTGGCCACCTGACGGAAGTCAGTGGTATTTCAAGATACCCTCTTCCGTTATATCTGCGTGTTGATGCACAACAAATTGCAACCCAAATTAAAGTCTTAAAAGAAAGCAATTTTATCTCTTAATACTTTGGGTCATAAATTAAAGCAGGGATCATCCAGCCAAGTCTTCTGCTCCATATGGGATTGATTCAGGCAACTCCATATTATCCAGTTGGTGGATGGGGTAGTTTAGAGAAATTGAGCAACTTCACTTTTTGCCGATGCCTTGTGAAAGATGTAGAAAAGATGGGCTTGACTTAGACTATTGGCATCCTAGCAAAGCTTGGCCTCCAAGCATGCATGTCAGAACAGTCTGACTTTTTGTATGAAGGATGAGGACTCTTGAGGAGAAGGTTCCCAGAGACAGACATAAAAACTGCCAGTCTGTTTGGTTGAGGCCTGGGGGTAGACATTAGCACAATGTGACTTCATCATATGACTGGTGAAAATAGCCACAGAGCTTGTCCACACTAAAAGGAGAAGGGTTTGTTCAGGAATTAGTGCGCTGTTTAATCCATCAATGCAGATTTTTTGGAGGTTGTGGTCACAGGAGTTTGTCATTAGTAGAAGAAACCAGAATAGCATGTAGAAATAAAAAATTAAATGATGAAAGTTGCTCACAATGAGAGTGAGCTTTAACCCTAAAAGCAATGGGAATACATCAAGGGTATCTTCTTGTTGGAGAATTATAAATGTTGGTATTGGATATTAAGAAATTTGGTGGTTACACAAAAGATAAACAAATAGAATCTTGAAGGAAAGGTAGATTTGAATGGAGACAGACAGCATTTTATTTTTAATGGCAGGGGAGAATTGCTCATAATTTGGGGTTTGAAGAAGCAGCCTATATGGACAAGGAAGATTAAGGGACTAATTTGTGGGACAAAGACATGGAGTGCAACCAACAGAAACAGCACCCTGCTGCAGATGTTGGGAGCAGTCCTTCTTGGAAATAAACTCTCTCTTCTGGAGTCCAGAAGAATGTTGAAGAACGGAAAAAATATCAGTAATTTTGAGTTGGGGTGTGTGATGGGCTGAAAAAATACCTCTCCCTCTGAAGGGTGCCAGCCCTTTATCCAGGAACTGTGACTATTGGCATGGCCTGAACAGGGCCTGGCAGGCGTGATTAATTTGGATCTTGAGATGGGGAGACTTTCCTGTATTGTCTGAGTGGCCCCTTAGAGCAATTGCACACATCTCTAAAAGAGGGAGGCAGAGGGAAATTCTACGAAATGCATAGAAATAGGTAATGTGAAGATAGAGCAGAGAAAGACCTGACAATGCTGTTTACAAACTGGTTTTGTGAAACCACAAGCCAAAAATGCTGACAGACCCCACAAGACAGAAGCAGCGAGAAAGAATCCTCCAAAGCCCCCAGAGAGTGTGGCCTTGCTCACGCCTTCACTCTGGCCTTTGGACCCCAGAACTGTGAAAGCATAAATTTCTGTTGTTTTTAGACACCAAGTTTATGGTGATTTGGTCCAGCAGAAAAAATGTTAGAAAAATGTCGGAGAGGACTAGAACTATGCTATTGCGCTTTGGTACTCCAGTTTTTGAAGTCCCTTAGGTTGAGTTCTGTATAGTTTTGGTCAGTGAATTTGCAGAGAGCCTTAGTGTTTGGGTACAATTCAGTGGGGACATCATAGCAGGCTGCTTGGGCCACTGTTACAGAATACCAGAGACTGGGGTTTAGACAGAAGTTCATTGCTCACAGTTCAGAAGTTCAGCAGCTCAAGTGCAAGGAACTAGTCAGGTGGTGTCTGGTGAAGGGTCTCCTCCTGGCTTTCCGATGGCCCCCACTCCCTCTGTCCTCACGTGGCAGTGAGCTCTCTGGCATGGCTCCCTCTTCTTTTAAGGCTACCATTCTTATTGGTTTAGGGTCCTGCCTTTATGACCTCATTCAATTTTTCTACCCTTCTCACAGGCTCAATCTCCAAATGGTCACACTGAAGAATAAGACTCCAAAATGCAAATTTCAGAGGAGACATGATTCAGTCTACGGCTCTGGAGTCAAAACGTACTGGGTTTGGATCCTCTGGAGTCAAAACGTACTGGGTTCGGATCCTGACTCTGCCACTTCTTCACCTGGTGATTCTAGGCAAATTAGTTAATCCTTCTAAGTCTTAGTTTTGCAACTCTAAAATGGAAATGAAAACATAGCTAATTTACAGGGTCATTGGGAAGATAGACAACACAATGTACATAAAGTAGCAAGTATAGTGGCAGCCGTATTTTATTAAAAATGAATATGTGTCTCAGCGCTGTGTGTGCGGAGGGGTAGTGCTCGCAGCCTGGAGGCAATACAGATGTCGGAGTTAAATTTGGGCTTTGGAATTAGATTCTCTAGTGTCAATTTCTGGCACTGGTTTTTTTCATATTCATAAATTTGGGCAAGTTAAATCTTCTATGCCTCAGTTTTATTCTTGGGGAAATGGTAATAATTATGAAATGTAGTTAATGAAATTGCTTTGCTGATTATTTAATACCATAACATACAGTAATATATAATGTATAATAATGTAATTGTAATGCATTTAAAAAGTTCCTGGAGTCAAATCTGTGTACTGATTCTTCGCTGCAGTTTTCTATTTTTTATGAACTATAAGGCATAAATTCTTTCTTCATTCCAGAATTTTCTTTTTAATTAGAATTATCCATCATCTATATGTTAAGTCTATATGCTAGTGTGCTCATAGCTAGTTTACAGAGAGAACCCAATCCTGGAAATACAAGATGTCTTATTATTTTTTTATGAGCCAAGTAAAGCACTTGATGGAGCTAATGTGGAATATTAATTAATTATGTTACCATTATGTGATCTACAAAAAGATCATCAAAATTCAAACTGCCTTTTTGTCTTCTTTGAGCTGAGAGGTCAACAATCAGTGCTATGTTAGATATTTGTTTGTGGTTAATTCTTCTGAAATTTAGAGTATTAAATAGAAAATTACTCATAGCATTGGGGACAATTGCTCTTATTTTGTCTTCAATCAAACTTACTGTGATTGAATGACAGAAATTTTTAAAAAGCTTGCAGTTATTCTTTTATTTTTCCCTTTAAATTCCCAACACATTAGAGATTTTCTTTTGAAATGAATAGCACCAAGTGGATATATTTTGATGACTTTATCACAACTATTAGCACATAATTTAAAATATGCATTTTACATCTTCTTAATGCAAACAATGATACTTCAGAGATGTTGAAAGAGCACTATAGGCTTACAAAGAAAATAAAATACACAAAATTTCAACATAAAGGTTTAATATGCCTGTTAATTATGGTCAGGTTTATTAATTTTTAGCACCTAGTTATTCCATTCCACTGGAAGAAAGGAATGCAAGTCAGTAGCAAACTCAGAAAAAATTATCTACATCAAACACTAAATGTTAACCTCTCATTTCAGAAAGACTTCAAAGAGTAGGGAAAATTAATATTAAAAATGAGGGAGAAAGACAGCTTGAGATTTTGATGGTAACATAGCGAAAACTAATGAATAGGAGAGTGACCTTGGCAAGATATTCGAATAAGAACCCCTGACCTTGTTCCCCTGTAGATCTACTAAACAACACCATACAGTCTGGAAAGCCTTATGAGAACTCCGGACACCAGTGCAGAAGTCGCAGGACCCCAGACAAAGCCCAGAACAGCCACCCTACAGAGAACAGCTACACTGAAATAGAAAAGTCACTTCACTCCATCCCCTTTAACTCCCCCCACAAGCTGACTGCCTGGCCCACTCAGGAAAGAACACCCGACTCACAGCCTCGCCCTGGGGAGGGGAGGAGAAGAGCGCATGCAGACCTGAGGGTCTGAGCCTTGGGGGATCACCCTGGGGACTGGTTTTTGTCTTCCTGGATTTTGGGCACTGATGGGGGCATAGCATAACTTGGGGACCTTTGGCAATGAAGGGCAGCTGAGGAGCTTGTTGCTGAACCTGTGCTGTAGCAGACACAGGGGAAGGAGCATGCATGGGTGGCTCCTAAAAGAGACTGACCAACCTCTGCAACTATAGAATTACATTTACTATCCCAGAGGGGATGAACCCCCAGGAAAGGTTTGAGAAGGTCCCCCAAATCTCTAGCTGGGCTGATTCATGGAGGTCTTTCCCTAAACAAAACCAGTTGGTAAAGACTGGGAGAAGTGGCTGTTGTTTTCAGGTGCATACCTTCCAGCAAAATAGAAGGAAGCACATAAAGAATCAGGAAAATAGAGCCCAATGAATCTAAGATGTAAGATGTGTTCCCAAAGAAATGGAGATGTGTGAATTATACAACAAAGAATTCAAAAGAATCACCTTTCAGAAACTCAATGAGCTACAATAGAACAGATACATAATTAAATAAAATCAGGAAAATTCTGCAGGGACAAAATGATAATATCATCAAAGACATGGAAATAACTTAAAAAGGACCAAAACAGAAACTACAGAGTCGAAAAATGCAATATCTGAACTGAAGATTTCACTGCAAAAGTTCAACAGCCCACTTATTCAAGCAGGAGAAAGCATCAGTGAACTTGAAGAAAGATCATTTAAAATTATTGAGTCAGAGGAATAGGAAGAAAAAATGATGAAGAAAAGTGAAGAAAAGCCAAGTATATCAAGGTACACGTCACGTATATCAATATATGCATTAGGGGAGTCTCAGAAGATAAAGAGGAAAGAAAGGATGGGAGTGCTTATTTGAAAAATAATGACTGAAAACTTCACAAATCTAAGGAAGAAAATGGACATTCAAAACGCTTCACTAGGATGAATCCAAAGACCAAGAAATATTATCACCAAACTGTCAAAACTGAAGACAAAGAGAAACTTGAGAGCAGCAAGAGAAAAGTGACTTCACACCCAACACAGCCACCCTGATGACCTCAGCAGATTTCTCTGCAGAAACTGCAGGGCAGAGGGAGTCGATGGTAGATTCAAAATACTGAGAAGCAAAAAAGCCAACTGTAGACTAAGTCTACTATATCTAGTAAGGCTATCTTTAAAAAACGGAGGAAAAAAGGCCATCTTAGATAAGCAAAAATGAACAGATTTCATCAACAGGAGACTATGAGAAACGTTGAAGGGAGTGTTCGAATTATAATGAAAGAAAGTTGGATAATGCAAAAGTATTTGAAAATACAAATATCACTGGTGAAGGTAATATATAGACAAATACAGAATTCTGTAATACTACAAAAGTGATGCATAAATCATTTAATTCTAGTATAGAATTTTAAAATCCAAACATAAAACTAGCTATAAAAATTATGTTAGGGGTTGTGGATTTAGCTCAGTGGCAGAGAGCTTGCCTAGCACGCGCAAGGCCCTGGGTTTGGCCCTGAAAAAAAACTATGTTAAAGAATAAAAAATATAAAAAATATGTAATTTGTGATATTGATAACATATTATATGTGTGGGGTGGGGTATAAAAGACTGCCTTGTGTGCACTCCAAGTTGAATTGTTATCAATTATTATCAGACTGATTGTTAGGGTTTATGTCATCTCCACAGTGACCATGAAGAAAATACCTCTGGAAGAAACACAAATTAAAATGAGAAAGAAATCGGTGCTGGTCACCACAATATATCAATGAAACACAAAGAAAGCAAAGGAGGAAAAGAAGTGCAGAGAAATCAACAATATAGCTGTGTAGTCCTCCCTTACTAGAAATTGCTTTAAATATAAATGAATTATACTCCCCTATCAAAAGACATGGAGTGGCCTAAGGGACAAAGCCATGTAAGGTCTAATCATGCATTCTCTACAAAAGGCTAGATATGTGACACTCATAGATTGGGTATGAAAGGGTGCATTCATGTCCAATAAGGACAGTATGCTCATGAAGTAATCCAGCACAAAGGCAAGTTTTGCAGAATTGCACGTACACATAACGGAGTCACTCTCTTAGAAAGTAGAACAGTGGGTTCTGAGGCTGGGGGAAGGGGAGTGGGAAATTCTCCAGGTGTTCCAGGGTTAAGACTTTTGCAAGATGCAAAGATCCTAGAGATCTGAGGCATGTCCGCGTGCTTTTAGTTCACACAACTGTGTTTTACATTGAAAAATGTCTATCTACGATGGTGCAATTTATGTTATTTATTTTTTTTATGTACACACACAAATCCTGTAGGCTAATAGGGTAAGCAACATCCAAATCCAAATGGCCTGTCTGAAAATACTTCTTTTCAAATTTGGGACTCTGGGGAGTTACTGTGGGCTCTTCAAGTTGTCTGGATTCTCCTTGGAGAAATGAGCGTGACCCCACAAAAAGGTAGCAAAGATACAGAGTAGAAAATACTAAGTGCCCAGTGGCCATCCAGCCAGAGAGCCGTCACTGAAGGAAACCTGAGGGCTTGGTGACAAGGCCCTGGGCTCACACGTCAGACAGATCTGGGCTTTAATTCTGGTCTTGATACAGATCTTTATAAAATAGAGGATGAGTATATATTAGTCTCTGTCCAGAGAAAATGTGGCCACAATAACACCTGCTTCTCAGGCTCCCTGTGTGGACTAAATGGAATGCTTAGAAGAATGGCCAGCCTAGGACGTGACTTACAGAGTGCTTAATAATTGAGGCCATTCTCATTAAAAAGGAAAGAAGGAAGAATAGGACAAAGAGGGACTTCGTCCTCACTCAAGACAGCCCGCAGCAGAGACTGTGAGAAGCAGAGTCCAGTCTCCTACGCTGCTCACCTCCCACTGCCAGAGGGGGTGCAGAAGGGGTCTGAGAAGGGAAACCGGGTTGCCAGCACCCACTGGAAGCTCACCAGCGTGGGTGGGTTTGAGGCCAGTACAAAGAAACGGCTTCAGCTAACATCACTGCCTTTTCAAATATCCTGATAAAAGGGAGATGGAAGAAAGGATCTGTGAGCCTTGGGGTCTGGTGAGGAAGAGCAAGGAGTCAAAAGCACCAGAAGCACAGGCCCTTTATTCCTCAGGCTTCCAGTTGTCTTGAAGTTGCGATCTGCTAAACATAGGTGAAATTGCACAGAAAGCCAAGCATGCTTTAGCATAGGTCGGGAGGGGAGCAAATCCCTGGGGCTTAATTCTCCAAAGGGAGAAAGCAAACCCTGCATTGCAGGTCATCAAAACTAAGCCCTTAATTTGTCCACTTCTTTGGCTAGAAGATGAAAACAGCTCAGAGCAGGGGCTGCTTGGTTCCAATACTTTACTAAATGCAAATGCAACGTGTTTTTGAAGAACATGATTGTGGGGTGTGAAAGTTTTGGCTTCTGATAGAAAATGGACACAAGTTAGTAACACCAGCTTGGAAACACATGCCTTCCCTAAATTCCCACGCCGTCCCCAGGGCTGCTTTCATGCATCATCTTTTCCAAGCAAAAGAAACCCTTGTGTGTGGCTGGAGGAGGTCGATATCTCTGGGATTCGCTGGGAGGACCAGGGCCACCTCGTGCTTTTCCTTTTTACTCTTAATAGTCATCCTTTATAAAATGGTGAGGTTGCTTATAATAAAACAATAATGCTGCTTAGTTCAGGTAGGATAAAATAACCAGAAATTGAATTTGAGGAATTCTATACTCCAGTTAGGCAGACACTGTATTTTGTAAGAAGTGATTGTTTTTAAAGTGTGCATATGTGTGTCTATCATCTACCTATTTATATCTACATATGTATAGATAGATACTCAGACACACATACATATACATAACATCTATATATGCACAGAAAGCATGAACATATGCATATATATGTATATATATACATATATGTATATATATGCACATATACATACACACGCACAGAAAGAGAGGGAGAGAGAGAGAGGCTAGTGTTCTTCCATTTCTTAACTGAAGATACTTCTTAAGCACACTAAGTGTCATGCACACAACTGAGCTTAGGATTTAATCAGGCTGCCTTGCTTCCTTGTCTGAGTCCACATTCTAGAAGGGGAGAGACAAAAAACAAGTGAACATTTAAGTCAATTGAATAAACAGGAATTGTGATTACTGTAATGAAGGAAATAAAGAAATGTCCTGTTGGGAAGATAAAGCGTAACATTATCTACTTAGATAAGGTCATCAAGAAATAGCCTTCTGTAGAAGTGCTATTTATTCTGGGATTTGAGGGATGGGAAGAAATTAAACCTGAGGAAAGCATGGGTGAGGGCTCAAGGGGACACAACAGACAGGCAAAGGGGCCTCAAGAGGAAAGTTTTGATTGACAAGCTTGCAAAGGGCAGAATTCTAAGATGGCTCCCTGCCAAGATTCCTGCACCCTGACTATCCAGTCAAACACTAATCCGGTTACTGTGGGAAAGGAATGTTTTATATTTAATGAAAGTTGCAAATCATCTCATCTTAAAGCTCAAAAATCATCTGGGTGGACATTACACAATCTAGTGAGTCGTTTGAAAGCAGAGTTGTCTCTGGCTGGTGGAGAAATCAGAGGGATGTGCTCTGGATGGGCTTGAGAAATAGAGCAAACAGCTAAGTTCTGGACTTCTTGGTAAAGAGAGGTGCCCTCTATCAGCTGAGAGAGACCCTGGTCCACAAAACACAAGGCAACAAGGAACCTGCCCTAGGACCACAGGAAATTAATTTCTTCCATGCACTAGTGGCCACGAGGAACAGAGCCCTGGAAGGGCACCCAGATTTCAGCCTGTGAGACCTGACACCGAATCCAGCTAAACTGTGCCTAACTCCCAAGCCACGGAAAATGTGAGGCATAAATGTATAGCAATTAATTTGAATTTATACATTCGAAGCCAGTAAGCATGCCTCGATTTGTGACAGTGGTGCTGGGAATGAATTACTGAGCTGCAGAATCCGACAGGAGTTACTGTGACTGTAACTGAGCACAGAGGCAGAGCCGAAATACCACTGGCAAGGCTGGTGGTGACAGCCAAGAAGTCACAAGAGCATTTCCAACACAACAGACATGCAACCGTTAGGCATTGGCTGGATGCCTGACTCTGCTAAGCATTGCTTGTGTCTGATCCAATTTAAAAACAATTTCCATCCAAAGCAAATCAGGCTCTGTGGCATGTAATGGTCAGTACTAGACACTGGAGGTACCAGGGTGGGGAGAGACTGGACAGCAAGACGGAGAGTTACGGTCAAGAGCAGCGGAACATGCACACTCGGTGACACTCCAATTGTTAAAAAGGGTATCGAGAGGAGTGTGTATGTAAGAAGGACGGCCATCTCCCACTGTCTGCTCATGTTGGAAGGGGGCGTCCAGGGGCTGCTTTAGAAGGGCATAGCGCTGCTTGAGAGGTCTCTGCTCCCAAGAATTCACGACCCCCCAAGGGCTCCCCTCCAAATTCAGAGTAGGTTTCAACATGTGAATTTTGTGGGACTCGAAGAGTTAGTATGCAGTAGACATTGATTGGTGTATTTATGATTGAAGTAAAATAGTACTAGATCTGGTATTTATCAATTGCATAACTAAAGTTAAAAGGAAAGAAAATGAGGGAGAACCTGAGATGGTTGTTTTATTTTTTTACTGAGCTTTATGAAGACATGACAAGAGATTGAGGAAGTCATTTCAGATAGCTCTTTGATATTTTTAGAAGATTTCCAGTGGTCATGTTTGTGTCTGTGAGACTGACCGTGCATGGGTGGCTGTGGACACGTGTGTCTGGTCCTGGTGATGAAGTCCTTAGTTATCCAAGCAGCATTCAGGGCACTCCTGAGCCTTTCAGGGGAGCATATCCTTACCTAGCACTTCATGACTTTTTTCTCTAGCAAGTGACTGTTCTTTCCAAAGTCAAAAACAGGTTTTCCTGTAATCCCAGCACTTGGGAGGCTGAGGCAGGAGGATTGCGAGTTCAAAGCCAGCCTCAGCAACTTAGCGAGGCCCTAAGCAACTCAGTGAGACCCTGTCTCTAAATAAAATACAAAATAGGGCTGGGGGGTGTGGCTCAGTGGTGGAGTGCCCCTGGGTTCAATCCCCAGTACCAAAAACAAAACAAACAAACAAACAAACAAACAAACAAAAACAGGTTTTGCTAACCTCTAAACATTCATCTGCTCTCTGTAGCACTTGGTTTTTTTTTCTTTCCTAAACGTGAATCCATTTGCATCCCTGTGTTCAAAATGTCATAACAGTGTTTGAATTTTATTGACATAAGCATAAACCCTTTAACACTGCTGTTCAGGAAGCTCGTAATTTTCCCGCTATACGGTGGTAAGGAATGTGTAAACATGTGTCGATGCTTTCATTACTGTTAGTGGTCGTGCAGGTATACTCACTGTGCTCCACCTGGCTTACATTTTGGGGTGCAACAACCTTGCTATAGTATATTCCACTTTTGAATTAAGTCCCAATATTTAAAGTAGTCCATCAATTTTAGTTTAATTACCTGATTAAATTGGAGTGTGGGAAGCAGCATTTTAGTATGGTCTCCTTTGCTGCATCCTCTCCTCCCAGCAGCTCTTGACACTCCTCCCCTGCAGCCGAAATGTCCGGGTTACGGTTTCACAACTACCCATTGTGATCTCATGGCCCTGCTTGTGATATTACCTGTTTAAACCACATACTCCTTCCCGTTAAAGATTGTGTCATAAGTTTTTGTATCCTACCTTAAAATAATGAAAAAAAGTGTGTTTCAAGTAACATTGCAGTTGATGAGTGTTAAATATGCAGTTTATCATATTTCTGTCTCATTTGATAGTGACTTTGTCACCTACTAACTTGCTCCCATATGTAAAAGGGCAACGCCTAACTGTGGAAATCACCCATTTGACCAAAATCAACAATTTCTTTCTTTCTTTTTTTATTCTCGATATCAGGGATTGAATCCAGGGATACTCAACCACTGAGCCACATCCCCAGCCCTTTCTTATATTTTATTTAAAGACAGGGTCTTGCTGAGTTAAGTTGCTGAGGCTGACTTTGAACTCTCTATCCTCCTGCCTCAGCCTCCCAAGCTGCTGGAATTACATGCATGTGTCGCCGTGCGTGGGCTCAACGATTTCTTCCACTTGTATGCATTTAACTGTCTGGACATATACCTTCTGCAAATTAAATATTTTATAGGAGCTCTTTCCTCCAGATTACTTATAAAAATCTTAAATAAAACCAGACACAGCAGACAATTATGGAAGAGATGTGAGGAGCACATAACAAGATCTTCTTTATCTTTACTCTTTGCTACATTTTCTGTCCATGAAAAAGATCATTTTACTCCCAGATCACAGTAATTTGATTGTTTATTAGGTTTGTAAAAACCTGTATGTATTGTCTGCTTTTTTTTGCCAAAGCCTTTCAAGAATAGAGAGGCCGAGTCTGGTGTGTAATGTTGTTTACATGGTGCACACAACCAGAAAAATTTATAAACTTAGGTCACATTGCTTTTCTATGGAACTAAAGAATTAAATAATAGAGAATAAGTGAATAAATGTCAGAATTACATGAAGGAAATTTGTGGTGGGTGAAGCTAGTTTAAACCTTAAAAATAAAAATTTTGTTCTTATAGTTTCTTACTTTTGATCTTAAATCTGCCAGGCTGAGTCTGAAAATTGATCATCATATACTCTTCCAAACTAAATGTATACATAAATAAATATAAAAACCTCTGTCTTTATAAAGTAGGATTTTCAATTTCAGATTGAGAAAGGATGGCAATTTTTCTGTTTTTAATTTAAAAAATTATACTTTACATACCTTGCTCTTCTAAGTGGGAATGTTTAACCACATGATAAGAAAGAAATTTTTGTGAGTCTTTACTAGCCAAAAGGCCTCCACTCGTTTATGATATGTATTTGGTGTATTACAGTGTTGTCGTTTCTTGATTTTTCTGGTTTCTCTACCCCAGATTACTATTTATATCTGTAGCTTGCATGTGAACTGGCAGCTGCTAACCCTTGTGACCTTGAGTTTGCTCCATGAGATCTCTGGCCTCAGCTTCCTCCTCTGTGATATACGAAGGGTGTTGTCTACCCTCTGCCTCACCGTTCAGGATAACCAAACGAGTACACGTGAAACCCACAGCGTCGCTCTTGGTACATAGGCTCTCAGCAAGGATTAGCTACTATGATGTATTCCTGCCTGAGTAAGGGAAAGCAGGTGTGCGTCTTCAATGATGTAAAGTGACATTTTGAATGTCGGTGTCCCTTGTGCTGGACAGGGAAACACTGAGGGGGAAGTGGCTACACTGGAAGGTCCTGGAATCCCCAGCCTGGCACAGTGCTTGGCTCAGGAGCGATGCCCAAGGACCACATTCCGAGTCAATGAACCCCACAGAACTGGCCAGAGCATGAGAGCATCACCAAGCAGGAAGCGGCTCTCCAGTTCTGTGATTTCATATGACTTTCATGTTGTTCGGGGTACACTGGTATGATATTTAATTTAATTCATTTGAAATGAGGGTTAAAATTTAAGAGTAGTTTTATATACTTTGATTTGGTTTGCTAAGAGCATAAACAAGCAAATATGCAGATAACCACATTTCAACAAAGTTTTCTTATGCAATTTGATGACACGGCACCCCATAGTTAAAACCAATGAGAATTTCATATTTTAGTATGTACTTGTATTTTTATCATTAAATGTATATGATACAGCAATCAAATGTCATTAATGTCACATTTATTCCAAATATATAGTATATAAAGAATAGAGAGTTGAAATAGGTCTGTATCTAAGGCTTTACATTTATTTTTTGCTCCCCACATTTAAAATTTTGTCTTGAGACTTATTGTATTTTTTAGTACCTAACTTTTATGAGATTATAAACATGAAACAGAACATTTTTCATGAACAAAGCTCTCTCTGTTCTTGTTTATCTTATGTTTACCGAATGTATACTTCATGTACCATTTGTGATTATTAATTAGTCTTTCAGCATTTCTCCATTTTGTTGACATTAGAAATACATTGCTAAACCAAACACTGTCTTATGAAAAGCAATCCTTCATATTGCTATGCCTTCAGAATTACTGCCGTGTCTCATAAGCAAAATATTTACTTACAGTATACAAAACTAAGAACTTTCAATTACAGCCTCATCCACATTATAGAAGCCATTTATACAACATGACACAGAAAATGTATGTTTGCAAAGTGAAGATCTGCCAAATATTTATGTCACATTTGCAGGGCTGTCCGATTGTGTAATGGAAAATCCTGTCACAGCAAATAACCAGTGTCAGTGTCACGCTGCCGTGAGAACCCATCCTCTGAATCTCCTTGTTATGGAGACTCAGTCCCCGCTGTCTCAGCTTAGCAGGGACATAACTCTGCTCCACTCAGACTTAGGTGCACAGGATCATAATGGGAGTGAGTGTGTGGATCACGGGTGTGTGTTCCTGCAGGGGGGGCCTTCCATTACACGCAGTCCTGCACAGACAGGCGACTCCAACGTGGACGATCACCAGCAAGGGCAGGGAAGGTGTGGAGCCTAAGATGAATGCTAAGGTTAAAACAAAGCTCTCAGCCTCAGGTGCTGTTTTAACACACAAAATAGATTGATTTTAGTTGGTTGGCAACCAATGCATTCTTGCAATCAACTGTCAATTCCTAAATATTTATTAGCTTCATTAGACTTTGGTTTCAATTAGTGTTCTCTAAGGGAAACAAAACCATTACTCCCCCAGCTCAATTTTCTGTCGAATATTCAATATGTTCAGAAATTTAAATGAATATTTCATTTCTTTGGTTGAGTATGCCCTTGGGTTAGAAATGTAACTTTTGAATCAAAGGTACATGCTCCTTTCCCTATCTAGTCATTAGTACATAGCAAGAAAGCATTATAAAATTATATGTAGGCTATTTTTTCTTTAGGTAAATTTGCCATAATTTAAGTTTCTGTTTCTAAATGTCCACATGAAGGTGGGAAACTAATTGCATTAGTATTTGGAGTTTTATTTTAAACTGTTTCCTTGTAGATCTGAAAAGTAAGGTTTGTCTTGTTATTCTGAAAAAGTAATAAAGTTAGGCTACTTTTTAAAAAAAAAAAAAAATGAAACTTGAGTTAGAGAAACAGGCAATGAACCAGATTTCCCAGAAGGACTTTGCACAGTTTGCTTCAACAAACGTTGCAGGAGCGACTGCCACAGGTGAGACGACTTAGATCACTGAGTTACAGAAGCAAAGGAGGCTGAGAGTTTTGAGAGGTGGAATAGTCAAAAAGTCACACACTTCTGGGGTCTAAGAAATTATGATCTTAGACATCACAAGAGCACTGGGTCTCAACCTGTGAAGTGACTGGGAACCACCAAGTGACTTGCACAAATGGAGAGGTTCAATCCTACACTCTTTAAGGAATCTGAAGCTGTGCTTTTTAATGATTTCCCAAGTGATTTTTGCACACAACTGTGGAGAACCAGCACATTGAGTGCATGATCCCCCTTGGGAGGTGGGGGAATCCAGCCTGAGAGACTAAGGAGTGAATGGATGTGTAGACAGTTCCTTTGACATGGAAGGACATGTGGAGTGAGACAGAGGAAGGTCGTCTGGTCAAAGACAGTGCACATATGAGAGAAGAGAGGTAGGGAGGGGCGTTCAAGACCAGGATCCAAGTGCTCAAAAGTAGGCGAGAGGGAATTGGGTCCAGAGCTCCCTTGCTGAGAGGAACTTGAGAGAAAAGGTCAATGTCTTCCTGCAAGGCAGAAGGAAGAAGAGAATGAGTGAAGACAGCAAGTTCGAGAAGGTAAGGGTGACATCCAGGGACTGACATGGGTTTTTCCTCACCTGCTGGAATGGAGGGGACACGGGAGCATCAGTTGGTACAGACAGCAGAGACCACACAGATGGATTCACAAGAGGTCCCAGCAATGGAGTTAAGGAGCCCAGTTTTGAAGACTCTATTCTATTGCACCAGTGAGAAAAAAGCCTCATTAGCCATTCCATGCTGTGTATCAAATGCACTGACATGCAAGAGACACCTAGTAAATATTAGGGGTTTTTTTTAATCTTAGAGGATTAATATATAAACTTTTCTCCTGATCCTACCTTCACAGTGGTCGTCAGAGATTGTTCTTCAGACCATCAGTTCTTACAGTTGTCAGACACCTAAGCTCATAGAACAAGCATGAGAAGGGAGTATGGCTTTGGATGGAGACACTGAAGTTCCATTCCATAATAAGAAAATAGTTTGGGAATAAAACTCTATTTCCTTGACTTTCTTAATTCATATCCTTCAAGGGCCCTTGGCTCTCTGTGCTGATCTAAACATCTTTGCTCAGAAAAGTAGAGTGGTTTCACCCAGAGACAGTGCGTGGAGATCAATGATCAGCCTGGAGTCTCAAAAAGACTTTCTAGGTACATGAGAATGATATAGATTACAGGTTGCAGGGAAATAAAAGTAACAGCTTTTTGGTATTATTTGCTTCCTGCTTATCACTATATGGTCATTGTCATGTTATGGTTTGGTAGTGAGGTGTCCTCAAAAGCTCATTTATGATAAATGCAGGAAGGTTCAGAGGAGAGGTGATTGGGCTATGAGTGACTCCCCTGACAGGATTAACTGAGTGGTAACTGAAGGTAGGTGAAGTGTGGCTGGAGGAGGTGGGCTTTGGGGGTGTGGCTTTGTGGTATATATTTTGTATCTGGCCAATGGAGTTTCTCTGTCTGATTCCTGATCACATCCTGAGCTGCTTCCCTGCACCAAACTCTTCCACCATGATGTTCATCCTCCCCTCGAGACCCGAGGATTGGAGCTTGTTGTCTATGGACTGAGATATCTAAAACCATGAGCCTCCAAATAAACTCTTCCTCCTCAATTGTTCTTGTTAGGTTTTTTAGTCACAGCAGCAAAAAAGCTGATTAAAACAGGTAGAGAACTCAGGGTTTGATAAGGATATGAAGGAATAGGGAAGAAACAAACTTCTAATCCAGGGGAACACTGGGAATGGAAGCAGGGCCAATAAGGACAGGAGGGTAGACTAGGAATGGGAATCCTCCATGCCTCTTTGTTCCCAGTCTGCAGTCTTGGAGTTGGGATTGGGGAAGTTTGAGGGGGAAACCAGAATCAAAGCAGGGTTTCCTATCTGGGGCTCTGAGAGGCGTCTGTCTTCCATGAATCCCTGCTGGTTATGAACTGATAAAGGTCCATTTGACTCACATTACTAGTTCTGCACGGCTGGGCAGAGGCGGAGCATGTGACCAGCTCCTAAGACACACTCCTTGCACATTCACATTCCTACTGGCATGGAAAAGTCCAAAGTCCACAGTGTCCTGGAGTAGCCGCTGACCATGACGGGCTGGTGACTTTATTAGAGGGGATAGAGCTTCCAGTGAGAAACGATTCTATAGAAAATGTCTGAGACAGAGAAGCAACAGCCCAGGAGAGTCCCAGGGAGACCCTGGCACCACCTGGAATGTCATCGCATCCATAATCAAGGTGGGGCCAAGTCAACTGGAACCACTGAGTGCAAACCAGGGAGAGAAACTCACTTGGTGAATATTTGCTACCTAATGTATACCGTACATTGTTGTAAAAAGTGAGGAAACAGCTGTAAATGAATGAGTCTGCTTCCAACCATGGAACTTACATTCCAGTGGCAGAAAACTCTGTGTGTGTGTGTGTGTGTGTGTGTGTGTGTGTGTGTTCTGGTAGAATCTTCTCTGGAGAAAATGTGATGATGAGGGAGGGATTGGAGCTTTCAATATTGTTAGGGAAAAGGCTCTTCAATGATGGTGTCCTTGGTAAACTTCACAGGGAAGCAAGCCATAATGATACCTGGGGGGAAAACCTCCCAGGTGGAGAAAAAGGCAAAGCCTCTTAGGTAAGAGGCCTGCTGGTGGAGGGGCAGGGGAGGAAAGGTGCCTGGAGATGAGAGAGGAGAGTGTGAAGAACAGAAGTCAAAGATACAGCAGCGACCGGACAGCGTTGGCCTCCGTCGGCCTCTGAAGGGTGTTGACTTCCACGTGAGTGAGGTGGGAAGCTGCTGAATGATCCTGTCCAGGAGGCTGCTATAATTCCACAAGCAGTTTAAAACAATCCCTCTGGGTGCTTGCTTCAGGAGGAAAACCAGGGGTGACAGTGGACACAGAGAGACTGGTCAGGCTGCAATCATGAGGCGAAAGGAGATGGTGGCAGGGACCACGCTGGTAGGAAGTCAAAGTGTCTCTGAGGTTTTGGGTGGGAAGAGTGTGGTGGGAATACTTTCAGGGCAGGTCCGTGTGAGTGTAGGAAGTAGGTTCCCCCATGTTTGTGCTGAGAGCCCAGTAGCTACGTATTCATGGCAGGTTCTAAGAGGAGCAACGCCAGGCCAGCAGGTACTCGTGGGGTATTTCCATGTAGTCTGAAGGAGCCAGAACAGACATGAAGACATTCTCACCCATCTGAGCACCGAATTCTTTCTGGAAAATCCAGGGAAAATGGGCAGGCCTTCCTGACCCAGTGGGACACCATCTGAGGCGAGCAGAAAAGAGAAGCGGAATTGAGAGACTACATGAGCATTCAAAAAAGACAGACTCTCTGAGGGTCTGAATAAGTTATTGGAGTAGCTGAAGTTTATCTTTAATGCCTCCGTAGAAAGCTGAGGCTGAGACATTGAATCCGACTTGCAGAGGAAAGGTCAGCTTCTCCATTTCCTGTGACAGATCTCATCTTTCTTTTGTACTTCCACCCAAAGAGGGAAAAACTAAATTTTTCCCTATTTAGCAAATGTTTAGGATCTTTGAATAGCTTTCTGTTAAGTTAATCAAGCACATGGGAAGAGCTGGTACTTTAAATTTTGACTACCTAGAAAATAAAAAATAGCAGTAAAACCTGCTACTCAGTGTGGGGACACTTTACAAGATGCTGCTCCTTTCTGCTAATATCACCAGCAGGAATCTACAGTGATGATTCGGACCGGAAGGAGAAAGACTGGAAGAGGAAAGGGAAGAATGCAAGAGTAGGAAATAAAGAAAGATGTAAGTTTCCCGGACGTTGTGGTTTAAATGGGAGGAGGTGACTCCCAGAGCTCCTGTGTGAGACAATGCAAGAAGGCTTAGCGGTGACATGATTGGGTTAGGAGAACCTTAACTCAATCACTGTAGGCAGGTAGGGTGTGCCTGGAGGAGGTGAGTCATTGGGATGAACCTTTGGGGTATATCTTTTGTTCATAGAAGCTAGAGTCTCCCTTTCCATGTTCTCAGCTGCTTCTCTCCGCCACATTTTTCCACCATGATGTTCTGCCTCACCGACTCGAAGGAATGGAACCAGTCTTCTATGGACTGAGACCTCTGAAACTGTGAGCGCCAAGTAAACTTTTCCTCCTCTAATTGTTCTTTTCAGGTCTTTTGGTCACAGAAGCAAAAAGGCTGACTAAAACACTGGATTACACTGTTTTCCCCTTTTGTTAGTCTAAAAACATTTCTTGGGTGTGGACTGCTTTCCAGAAAAGTTCCCGGTTCTCTAATATGTTGATGAGTAAGAGTGACTTTCTGCTTTCACATTGCAGGATGTTTTTCTTGTGAGGCTGACAATAAGTAATTAGGTAAATACATAAGGAAGCAAATAGAGAATTACAATGTCAGTGATAACTACTGCGAGAGTAGAAGTCAGGGATAGAGAGCGTCCACAAGACAGGGAGGCTTCTTTGGGATACGGTGGTTAGGAAGGCTTTTCTGGGGTGGTGGCAGCTGTGAGAAGATGTCAGGCTTGAGAAGAGAAGAGTCATGTGCCATGAGTTTAGTTTCAACTATAGACAAATAGACAATAGAGATCAGCAATTGATAGACAACTATAAACAAGTGATTTAAAAAATTTTGGCCATAACTTTTATTGTCATTCAAACTGTTAGATCATAAAAGTGTAAGTCCACAACAATCATTAAGAAAATCTTATTATAGGTGATTTCTCAGACATGAGTGTATTTCTTTCTTTGGTGATTGAAGAAATGTTCTACTAAAACTTTTTGATAGACAAATGCTCTTTGAATGCCAAACAAATAGTTGTTAACTTAATATGGGTCTGTTTTATTTTGAAATAACTGAATTCAACTTACTAGTTAATAGAACTATTGAACCTACAAAAGCTAGGTTATATTCACAAATTTTTTTTCTACTTCAATTGTACTGGGTCACATTTCCAGAGTGCTGTGATAATAACTGCCATAAGGAAAGTGATTCTGTGATTTGTTGTATAGCTGAGTCTTTTTGAGTAGGCCAGCAGGTAGTGACAACACCAGGACTGCGGTGACGGACAGGTGTGGCCGGTAATCCACAGCACAGCCATCTAGCTGTCAGAGCGTGAGAGCAGCCATGCCTCAGAGACGCAGAAGGAGGTCTGTAGCTGAAGACCTTACAGATTTTGTGTCAGATAATAAGTAACTAACATGTCAATCTTTATTAATCTGAACATAAATTATTACTGGTAAGCCTTGTAAAGAATATAGATTATTGCAAATATGCATTGTCTTAGACTCTTTAATTACAGATTAACACAGACTAGATAATTTATAATAAACAGAAACTGACGGGTTCCCTGTCTGGAAGCTGGAAAGCCCAGGCCCCGGGGCTGTCACCTGCTGAAGCACTTCCTGCCAGCCCACCCCAGAGTGGAAGGCAGAGGGCAGAAGAGAAAGAGGCAAAGGGGCGAATCCCTCCTGCAGTAATGAACTCACCTGTGATAACTGCGCTGAGCCGTCCTCGAGAGCAGAGCCCTGGGGGCCAGTCTCCTCTCACAGCTCCCATTCCTCAATCCTGCTACAATGGCCATTGAATTCCAGCACCAGTTTTGGAGGGCACGCTCTGACATGGCCCATGTGTCAACTGGGAGTTAGACATCCTCCCAAGAAGGCTGTCCTTGCCCCCCAAATCTTAGAGACACAGTTTATCCATTTGATATACTGGGCTGTGGCTCATTTGTAGTTTCTCTATTAATTAGCATTATGATTCAAAATCATCACCAACCCCCATGGAGAAGCACCCTGTGAGTTCTACACCCCTCAGGTGATGTTTGCTTGGAGTAGAGGTCTTTTTCTGGAAACAGCACCTC
The DNA here is from genome assembly GCA_020662805.1 of Glaucomys volans. Lineage (NCBI taxonomy): Eukaryota > Metazoa > Chordata > Mammalia > Rodentia > Sciuridae > Glaucomys > Glaucomys volans. The sequence continues at coordinate 293,985 of JAJEJO010004212.1, forward strand.
GGGGTTTCAACCTCTTCCACAGTTCTGAAGGTCAGGTTGGAGCTGCGAGCTGTGCGGGCTGCACCTAGCCGTGATGTTCAAACCAGCCGTCGCTGCTCCGGCTTATCAGAAAAGGAGGACTGTGCAGATGGAGTCACGCTATTTCTTAACCAAGCCAGATTGGGAAAGTGGAATTTGGCTGATGATCAAAACTAGTTGAAGAAGAATTTTTATTAATTAGACCAGATGGAGACCAATAATAGCAATATTGTGGAAAAGAACTAAATTAAATTAATAGCTGTTAATTAGCCTTCACAAAATGTTCCAGAGATTAGTTTTTGTAAAGTTTGCCCCTTAAAATTAAGTTCTTTCTGTGATTTCACTACTGGATATATATTATTTCTTTTGGGTAAAGATATTAAGCTATCAAAACTTCTTCAAAGTTTGTGGTAGCCACGAAAAAGTGGTTCACTCATTTATCAAATATGTTCAAAATATGTATTAAGCATGTACTAAATTTCAGGTAACTACTGGGAAAAACACTGATTTAACCAACTGTTAAGAGATCATAGCAAAGTTTAGGAGGCAGAGAACTAAAAAATATTTTTTAAAAACTAGTGACTGAATGTAAGTGATAAGTATTTTAAACACAAGAGTAAATGCTCTATGTAAAGCATGCATATTAAATGTTAATTTGCCCAGGATATGGTTTGGTGTGCATAGCAAAGTACGTTTAATTTGTTTACTGCTAAGTTTTAAAGTTCATTTGTTTCTTTCTTCTTTCCCCTCTTCCTTTGTTCCTTCCTTCCATTCTCTCTCCTTTGATTCATTTATTCTTCAGAAGAAAGCTGAGCATCTGTGGAACGAGGGACAGACTGCTTGACATCTCTGCATCACTGCATTACTCCCAGGGTTCTCTGGGGAACCTAGGACAGCAAGACTGGCAGCCCGGGTCTTAATTGTACGAGAGCCACAGGTCACACTAAATTCCTATCGTGATTTTGGAATTAGCGCCTGAGTCTTCTGTTAGGAAGAATGATATTTAAGCCAAAAATTCTGAGAAAATCTATCTAGAGGTGGGAGAGGTTGAAAGGGATGTGCTGAAATCTGAGGCAAGCTCAGGAGTAGAAATCAAAATGCAGGAATGGGTGCCACTGTAACCAGGGGGTGGTAGAAAAAGAGAGTATGTGGAATTGTGCAATTGCTCAAAGGCCCCCCCAACCAGGACTGGAATTCCAGCCTTAGGACTTAATTGTCATCATTGCCCTGAGTGAAACCAGCTCCCCGGGTTAGATCTCAACACCTGCAGAGCAGTGATTGGCAGGGGTGTCCTGCTCAAAGTTGTGCTGAGATTCATGACAGCAACGTCCTCGAGGAGATAAATAAGTACCCAGAGTTAAACAGATAATGAACTAACAAAAGGGTGGATCATTTTAAAATCTCAGCATCAATGAAAGGAAAAGATCACCCACGGACACGGAATGCGGGGCACTGCCTAGGAAGATGCCGGTCTGCCCTCCGACTGGAAATTTTCAGTTTAACATAATGAAAGGCGATTTCTTCCAGCAGGCAGATCAGCATGGAGCGCTGTACCAGCCACTTACCCAGTGCAACTGATGACAGTTGTTTAGAAAGCAATCGTTGAAAGCCTGTGGAAAGGGTCCTCAGAGCCGAGGTAGGTGAGGAAACAGCTCTGTGGGTTGTTACAGGGCGCGGGGAGGGGGCAGCCACTGAGTCCCAGGGCTCAGTCCCAAACCCTCCAAGCACTTGCCTGGGAGAAGCAGCAGTGGGGGGACAGGCAGACCCCACCGCTTTCCCAGGCACTGGAGCTGTGAGCCTAGGGGCCTTCTCAGCAGCAGTGGAGACCCAGGTGAAAGCAACTGGACGGAGACCTGTGGTCTAATGAAGCTGCATCCTGGTTCCCTGTCTGTGGGAGAGAAGGACGGAATAATACAGCCAGAAAGAGCCCCCAACCCTGTTCAAAACAGATATCCATCAGAGAAGGCAGACTCTCCTCCTGTGAAGGAACTGCAGTTGGATCAGATTCCTTTGCAGAGCAGTTTACACTGAAGGCATTGTTTACGACGGGGCCATCAGCCAGCAGTTGGTTGATCTTCACGGCTTGGTGTGCTGGGAGAAGAGGAGTGGTCCCCAGGGCACCAGTCATCTGAGGCTGGTGTGGGCACAGGCAAACTGGAGGACTCAGCTCCCGAGGACGTACCGTGGGCTGGAACCTAACCTAAGGGAGGAGTGGCAGGGACTTCCTTGATTTCCATAATTACTTACGCATTAGACCCAATGTAGATTATTAAGACTAGCTTTTTAAAGGTGAAGATACTTTGTTCTTATTTAAAGTATCAGTCTTTAACTTACCTAGACCCTCTGTAAATATTTGTAATATTACAGCATTATTCCCTTGAAGATATTATAGGTTTCAAGTATTTTGGCACAATCTACAGATAATCACTCAGTTGTTAAAATCACACTTTAGTTAGGTTAAGGTGTTTATAGATACATAGAAATATATATTATTTCAAAAAATTCTGAAGGTTTATTCACAATTTAAAGATGAGAGTTTATTGTATTGAGTTGTTATTAAAATTTTAAAATAAAATTAAACTATGAATGAACCTCAACCAATGTGGAGGCGTAGGCTGGGGGTATAACCCAGTGATAGAGCATTTTTCTAGTATGTAGAAGGGCCTGGGTTTGATCCCTGGCAGAAAAAAGGAAGGAAAGATAGAAGAGAAAGAAAGGAGGAAAGGAGGAAGGAAGGGGAAAGTCAGAAGCGGTCAATAGTATCCATTACCTTGTCAGTATCATTCATTACCTTGATATGCTGATGAGCACATATTAGTTTCCATCAGAAGCATGAGTAAGTGTCCATCATCACACTAACTTCCTGAAGGAAGACCATGTTTCATTTACTCTTCTCTGAAACCTGAGTGTCATAAAGAGATGGCTCTCCATAAATGTTGAGTAGAAAGAAAGGGTACAGGAAAGAAGGCAGGGGTGTGGACATAAAGAAAATCCAGTGAGCATTGACAAGCAAGCAGAGCGTTTTCATGCCGCATGCCAACAACCCTAGGATATGGATGATGTTCAATTCAATTTAAAATTCATTTTGGAAGAAAGCGTCAATTGGACAGTAAACTACAGTTTTTTCAACATTGTGACAGAATTGATGGTCCAGTGAGCCTTTAAAACACCCTTTGCACAGTAAAACTAGTTCTTGGCTTTCTTTTTACTGTATACAATTTTGATTTACTGAGCTGAATTCTGCAGTTCTATGTAGAAAACTTTATGAAAACAGTGATTCCCTTTGGCATTTATGTTTTCTCCTGGTAACAGGTGCTTTTATTTCGTTACAGAGAGCAGACTTTTCCTATAAATCAACCGGGCCTTTCTCCTTTCTTCTTCTCAATGTCAACTTCTGGGTCTCCTACATTCTATTGGGTCACACTCCAAGCTGGTGTCAAACACGTTCATGGTATTGGTGGATCGCTTCACAGCATTTTGCAAAGTTTTTCCCTTAATGAGGCAAGTGCAATGCATATTTATTTATAAAACTGACAGTGTCAATAACTCTAAGTGATTTATCAAAGGGCTTGCATGTCTAGTAAGTAATCTGTTGTATCTGGGAGAATCGGATTCTTTTAACACACATCTCCTGCACTGTTCTAACTTATTGCATATCTTTGTGGGTCTAATTTGCCATCCTTATGGAAGATGAGAGAGATTAACTGGGTACGACATAGCTAGTTTAATTGTTCTGGAGTCAGTCTCTTCTAGCTTAATTAAATCACGCTTAACTTATTGTAGTAGTGACTGTGAAAGTCTTGAAAAATTCTATATTCTTGAACATTAATACCATGGGCTTTAATCAGGACACTCAATATTGAGTGATGAACTGGGAAATAAATTATGAGCCTCTTGAGTTAGATCGCTTTGCTCTTTCACATCACAATAAAAATCTGGGATTCATTGGTGATAACATGATATATGCTCATGGACTTTGGAAGGCACAAAGATGTGCTTCATGTAACTCACTACAAATTATTGCTTTAATGTATTTCTAAACAACATTTTATTTGGAAAATGTACTGCTATGGTTTTTAACTTTAAAGTTCCTGACAAAATCATGGTTTAGCATGGCCCCCATACAGCAAGGTTCAGAGGTGGGACTTTGAGGTAAGGTAGCAATGTTCAGAGGCAAACGGTTGGTTTATGGGAGCTGCAACCTCATCAGTGGATTAATCCATTTGGTGGGCTAATAATTAGAACGTACTACCAAGGGGAAACTGTAGGCAGGAGTGGCATGGCTTGAGGTAGTAGGTCACTGGGGACGTGCCCTTGGGCTGTATATTTTTGTCCCTGGCTTCTCTCTCTCTCTGCTTCCTAGCTGCCCTGAGTTGAGCACTTTTCATCTGTCACACCCTTCCACCATGATGTTCTGCCTTTCTTCAGGCCCAGGGCAATGGAGTTGGCTGACCATGGACTGAACCTCTGAAACCATGAATCCCAAACAAACTTTTTTTCCTCTAAGTTGTTCTTGTCAGGTATTTTGGTTAGAGTATTGAAATAACTAACACATACAGTTATTAAAGAAAAGAATATATGTTTGACAAAACCACTCTATTGTCATGGTTATTTTGCAGTAAAATAATTGATACCAACCTCAGTAACACCTCAGTGCTTCCTAATCTTTTCTTCTTTCTAGCCTACCAGGAAATCATTGTTGTACCTGCAAGGTGCATCCATGATGCACTGACAACTGCTGTGTGACACAGAGGGGGACAGCTCCTCTGGTTGCAGAGATGAACCCTGCTCAGCATAAGTGGGATGCTTTGCTCTCTAAGATAGATATTCAATTTAGCATAACTAAGCTTTCATGGATATTTTTCCAAAAGCTTATGGTCAAAGCATGTTGCGTATATGCAGAGTGTCCATGTTTGCATGATTGTAACTGGTCATTGACTTAGATTGTCAATATGATTTCTGTTTCTTGCACTCTTAGAGTTCACTTCTCTTTTTGTCACGATCTATGTCTCCACATAGGAACTCTCTGCATGTGTTTTAGGGTCTTCAGTGTTCCCATGTGGACTCCTTGAGCTCAGGTGCAGCATTCATTTCTATGTATCAACCTTGGCCCTATGTGCTGTGGCATGACCCATGGTGCCTTGGGGCAGTTCTATGTTTACTTCATTAGCTTACCAGATTGCTCCCCAAAGTTGACCTGATGCAGAGTGTGGGTTAATGAGAGTGAGAAAGGTCCTTGTTTTCCTCGTCATGGACTTACAGTCATATCCGTGTGGTTTGGGGAAGATCCAGCCAGAGATGACCTGTGTTCTGGATTCAAAGGAGAAGAGTGGATTAAGAACGTAGAATAGTGACTTCCAGAGGCTGGGTGGATGAGGGGAGAGGGAAGCTGAATAATGGGTACCAAAACACATGCAGAAATAGTAAGTTCTACTGTTGAAGAGCATAGTCGTGTGAATAGAGTTCAGAATAGTTTATTACATATTTTATCAATAACTAGGCTCCTAGTATAAAGTAATAATACAGAGGAAATGGTAATTACCTTGATTTTCTCAGTGCACATTGCATAGAAATATTGACAAACTACCCCATACTCCTAAATATGTATAATTATTATTTATTCATCAAAATTTTAAAAAATATTTAAGGATAAATAAATGCTAACTTCCTTGTTTTGATCTTAACCCTTTGTATACATGTGTCAAATTATCACACTGTATATATTTAGTTGTAGGCATGTTCAATTAAGCAATTAATTGTAAATTAAATTTTAAAAGAAGTACCATTTTGAAATGATTATGTAAGTCTAGGTGAAAGAACACAGAAGTAGGGATAAGAAGAGTGGGGTTCTCTGTCCTCACAGCTAGAGTGGAAGAACTCTTACCCAAATGGGAAGTGAATACCGAATCAGTATGCTTGAACTCTTCCAACAAATACTGTAGACTTCAAATGGAAGAAATCCATTTTCTCTCAGTTCTAGAGGTGGGAAGGTCCAAGATCAAGGTGCTGGTGACACAGTTCCTGGTGTGGGTCAGATGGCTGTCTTGCAAGATTGCCCCTTGGCTGTGTCTTCCCATGAGGGCCACAGTCCTAGAGAGTCTATCTCCAACTATGGTCACTCTGGGAATTAGAGCTTCAACATGTGAAATTTAGGGGCTCACATGAAAGAATCCTCCCATAAAAATAGTAGCATCAATGCAGGAGGACATCTCCAACATGATGCCTATGTGGCATTGTTCAGAGCAGTTCTATAATATTATTCAAAATGACTGTCCCACATAGCAATGCTTGGTTAAATTATGGTGTATTCACACCATTACATTTTATATAACCTATGTGTTGGTCAACTGCTCATTGCTGTAACAAAATACCCTGGGGTGATTAACCTATAAAGAGAAAAGATTTCTTTTGGCACCTAGAGGTGAACCATGGTGTTGAGTCTCTGATGAGGCAGTGCATCATGGTGGGAGCATGTGGTAGAGCAAGGTAATTACCTCAAAGAAAGGGAGAAGCAAAGAAACTGTGTTCCCATAATCCTCTTCAAAGTCATGTCCCCAGTGACCTAAGGGCCTCCGGATGAGACCACAGTGTTAAGGGTTCCACTACCTCCCAATGGCGCTGCCCTTGGGGACCAAGTCTTTACCACATAGGCCTTTGGGGAACACTAATACAAAAGTTAGCAAGCAACAGAAAAGTATCTATAATGCTTTATTTTATCAGAGAACTTGAAGTGATTTTCATGATTTATATTGAGCAAGTTAAGAAGATACAGTCAATGTGCATAATGTTTTCATTTATGTAAAAATAAACAATGAACAAACACTTCACACAAGTATGTGTGATTGGATGAGTTTAAAGAAAAGCATGGAATGGGACATAATAGGCTGTCCCTGGGGTTTACCACACAGGGCAGGAATGAACCGAGGGGAAAAAATGAGCAAATAAAAGAAACAGTGGGAGAAAACTGTTCTAAAAAAGAACACGAGTCAAGAGAATTATAGGACAAAATCCAGACTTGAGGAAAAATTCGCAAAAGACATATCTGGTCAGACTGCCATGCAGAATCTACAAAGAACTCTTTAAACTCCACAACAAGAAAAGAACAGTTTGATTGAAAAAGAGGCAAGAGGCCGGAACAGACACTTCAGCAAACAAGAAATCACAGATGGCAAATAAGCATACATAAAGATGCTCCAAGTCAAAAGTGCCAAGCCTGATCTGTGTCCTACCAAGTCCCTACATGGAAACCCTAACTCCCAATGTGACTGTATTGGAATAGGGTCTTTAGAACTGGTGGCTTTCGGGAGGTCATCAAGGTTAAATAATGGTGAGGCCCTAATATGACAAAACTGGTGTCCTTGAAAGAAGAGGAAGAGATGGAAGAGACCCTTCCCGTCTGTGGTGCTGCATTGGGGTGGCCCTATTGGACTAATGCATTATGTCCCTAGGGGATTGCAAGTTAAACAACAATACGCTTCTTAGAACAGCCAAAATTCAATACACCGAAGACACCAAATGCTGGTGAGGACATGGAGGAACAGGAACTCTCATTCTTGGCTGGTAGGGTGGAGAAAGCACAGCCGCTCTGCAAGACAGTTTGTCTGTCTGTTTCTAAGCAACACCTGTTGCCATGCAACCCAGCAACCAAGCTCCTCGGCATTTACCCAAGTGTGTTGCAAGCTTATGTCCATCAAAAGCCACACACCCTGTTTGTAGCAGCTTTGTTTGGAAGCAAGAAGCATACCCTTCAAGATTTCCTCCCACTCTGAAGGCTCTCTCTTCACATTGCTGATTGTTTCCTTTGCTGAGAAAAAGCTTTTTAGTTTGACTCTATCCCAATCATTGATTCGTGCTTTTATTTCTTGCGCTTTGGGAGTCATGTTAAGGAAATCTGATCCTAGGCCAACATGATGAAGATTTGGACCCATTTTCTCTTCTATTAGGTGCAGAGTCTCTGGTCTGATTTCTAGGTCTTTGATCCACTTTGAGTTGAGTTTTGTACAGGGTGAGAGATAATGGGTTTAGTTTCATTTTACTGCATATGGATTTCCAGTTTTCCCAGCACCATTTGTTGAAGAGGCTGTCTTTTCTCCATTGCATGTTTTTGCCTCCTTTGTCAAGTATGAGATACCTGTACTTATTTGGGTTTGTCTCTGTGTCCTCTATTCTGTACCATTGATCTACCTATCTATTTTGGTACCAATACCATGCTGTTTTTGTTACTATTGCTCTGTAGTATAGTTGGAGGTCTGGTCTTGTGAAACCCCCTGCTTCGCTCTTCTTGCTAAGGATAGCTTTAGCAATTCTGGGTCTCATATTCCTCCAAATGAATTTCATGATTGCTTGCTCTATTTCTATGAGGTCCATCATTGGGATTTTAATTGGAATTGCATTAAATTTGTATAGCATTTTTGGAAGTATGGCCATTTTGACAATATTAATTCTGCCTATCCAAGAACATGGGAGATCTTTCCATCTTCTCAGATGCTCTTTAACTTCTTTCTTTAGTGTTCTGTAGTTCTCAGTGTAGAGGTCTTTCACATCTTTTGTTATATTGATTCCCAAGTATTTTATTTTTTTGAGGTTAATGTGAATGGGGTAGTTTTCCTAATTTCTCTCTCAGAGGATGCAGCACTTACGAATAAAAATTCATTAGATTTATGAGCATTAATTTTATATCCTGCTACTTTGCTGAATTCATTAATGAGTTCCAGAAGTTTTCTGGTGGAATTCTTAGGAGAAAGGGTGTATAAACCAGGGGACATCCAGCCGGTGGAGAAGGAATGAGTTACCAAGGCATGGAAAGCCAGGATGGAGACTAAGTGAATGAGAGGCCTGCGTATGAATGATTCCAACTGTGTGGCTCTCAGGCTTGGGGAGGAGGGTGCTGAGTCAGGGGACATGGAGGCGTTTTAGGGAAGTGAGCTATTCTCTATCAGGCTACTACACTGGATGTATGTCCTTACATGTTTGTCTAAACCACAGAATCTCTACAACCAAGAGCAAATCCTGAGGTCGAGGACGGACTTGGAGCAACGGTCGGATGTCACGCAGGTTCAGCGGTGGGGGCACATCTCCACCCTGTGGGGTGTTGACAGGAAGGTTTTGCATGTCAGGGTGGACGCCTGCGGGGGAACTGCGTTCTGCTCCGTTCTGCTGTGAGCCTAAAACGGCTCTAAAAATAAATGTGTTTTAAAAAGAACATGGACACATGTACGTATTTATGTGTGCATTCAATAAAAGGGGAAGAAGAATCTCTGGTGATTACCTGCTTCCTTTCCCTATCCTGACTCTGCTTCCTAGAAGCTACTTGTGTGAGGACGACTGTGTTATTGTGGTGCCTCCATCAGCCTCCCCTCTCCCTCTGTCTCTCCCCCTCTCCCTCCGTCTCTCCCCCTCCCCCTCTGGCTCTCCCCCTCCCTGTCTCTGCCTGCTCTCTCTGTCCTCCTTCGGCACACTACCTAGAAACTACTGTCACACCTGGGCAGTTCTCCACTTCCCACATTTCAGTGGTTCACTTTTCTATTGTTGTATATTGAATTAAAATATAGTTAGTCCGTTTTTCCAGCCAATGCATTTTTTTTTTTTTATTGAACACAAATGGAGTACAGCTATTGTTTCACTGGTTGTACACAAAGTAGAGTCACACCATCTGTGCATTCATGCATTTACACAGGGCAATGGTATCTGTCACACACTCTGTTATTAATTTTACCCCCCACCGCCCCCACCCCTCCCTTCCCTCTATGCTAGCTATCTTTCCTCCATTCTTGCCATCTTTCCCCCCCACATTATGCATCATCATTCATTTATCAGAGAGACCATTCGGCTTTTGGATTTATGGGATTGGCTGATCTGACTTAGCATAACAGCTTCCAACATCATCCATTTACCTACAAATGTCATAATTTTATTCTTCTTTATGGCTGAGTAATATTCCATTGTGTATATATACCACAGTTTCTTTATCCATTCATCTACTGAAGGGCATCTAGGTTGATTCCATAATCTAGCTATTGTGAATTGAGCAGCTATGAACATTGATGTGGCTGCATCACTGAGGCAATCTGATTTTAAGTCCTTTGGGTATAAGCCAAGGAGTGGGATAGCAGGGTCAAATGGTGGATCCATTCCAAGTTTTCTAAGGAATCTCCACACTGCTTTCCAGAGTGGCTGCACCAACTTGCACTCCCCCCAGCAATGTATGAGTGTACCCTTTTCCCCACATCCTCGCCAACACCTGTTGTTGCCTGTGTTCTTGATAAAAGACATTCTAATTGGGGTAAGATGAAATCTTAAGGTGGTTTTGATTTGCATTTCTCTTATAACGAGTGATGTTGAACATTTTTTCATAAATCTGCTGATTGCTTGTAGATCTTCCTCTGTAAAGTGTCTGTTCATTTCCTTGGCCCATTTATTGATTGGGGTATTGGTGTTCTTGGTGTAAAGATTTTTGAGTACTTGGTAGATTCTGGAGATTAGTGCTCTGTCCGAAGTGTGTGTGGCAAAGATTTTCTCCCACTCTGAACAGCCAATGCATTTTAACACAACAGATTTTTAATATCAGGCATGATAACTAACAGATACTCTTAGAGAAAAATAATGAAACTAAACAAGCATGAATTTTACTTTCCATTATTCCAAACATTATTATCCTCTCAAAGTAAACCTACTTTATTTTAATATTATTCTATTTAAATAACAAATTAACAGTTACATATGGTCAGCCTGAACATTTTGGTGTGTAACTATTTTGTGGAAAATAATGTTTGCTCATAATTGTATAAGTTTTGTTTGTTCTTTTTTAAAAGTCTAAAGACTGCTAGTAATTTGTTCTTTTTTTTTAAACAGTCTAAAAACTGCTAGTAACTGACAGTTTTTCCTTCTGAAGACAGCTTTTATATATAGTTTGACAGTTTTATGTAAGAAAAGAAGGCCATTGTGGAGGGGGTGTTAGTTGATTCTGACGGGATCTGACAGGGAGGTGGCTGAGCAGGATCAGGAGGATGGGGTGGTGGGGAGAGGGAGAAGGCTAGGTTCAGCCGCAGAGTCAGGGGGCCAGGGGCTGTCTGCCCCTCACTGTGGTGATGGATGCTCCTGCTTTCCCAGGCGTATGCACACAGCCAGAGAGTGTGTGTTGGCAATAACTCCAAAAACAATTCAGGCTCTAAGCGGGTGGTTTTGGAGGTAGTGGGCCTTGAGGGATTCTAGAAATGCAGAACAAATGAGAGAAATTCAGAAGGAGACAGCAGTGCAGGGACCAGAAGGGGAGCCCAGGATACCAGGAGCCCACCCCCAGGGATTCCTAGGCACTCCTCCTCCTCTTCTGCATCTCTTACCTGTTCTTCCTCTCCAGCTGCACAATGCCCCTGCTGTCCCAGATGGACTGGGAAGTGGACCTGGAAGCCTCCATTCCTCTCCTACTAAACTTCAGTGTGTCAATCACACGGAGGTCATGAAAACAGGAAGCCTGAGGCTGCCCACACTGGTTGAGTTCTGACCCTTGGATTTAAGGTGATATGGGGATGCTACTGAGGATGATGATGGTGATGGTGATAATTGAAAAAGAACTAGCAAGACAAAATTTTGGTAGTGGAAGACTACTTGAAGCTACAATTGCATTCTGAGTGACAGGATTTGGCGGAACGAGGTTTGGGGAATGTGTCAGCTAGTAACAGGCCATGGGGATCAACTTCGTTTCTAAACAGTTTCAACCAGGACGTGGCTTCCATTTCAGCTGGAATCCATTGCTTTGACTTTCACTCTAGAGCATCCTAGAAAGGATGTGTGGTTTTTTTGTATAATGCTATAATCCTAAAGACTGTCGCTAAGAATTTGCAAAAATTTAACTTATCTCACTTTAGCCTAGATAAAATTCTTTTCTTTCATGGAAGCCAATCTCTCTTTTCACAGCCTCTATCCAGTGGCTCTAGACCTCTCTTCTGGATTTAGACAGGATAAGTCCAAATGATATCCTTGTCAATAAACTTCCTTCCAATCACAGAGCTATAAGACACCCTAGTCGCTAATCTAGAGCACACACACACACACACACACACACGCGCACACACTCATGTTTCCTCTCAGGGCTAAGCCCAGGGAGCCTCTAAGCTGTCGCTCTCTTGCTCTATCACCTTACACACCTTCTACCTTCTCAGTTTTCACCGAGAACCAGTGACTAAGAATAACACAGTCTTGTTGGAGGCTGTCTCCATCCTTGAGCTCCATGCAGGCTTGTAGTGCTCTTGAGTCTTCTCAGCCCAGGGTCTGCCTCTGTCCTCTACTCTTGATTCTACAAAAACGGTCTCCACCAGCTCTGCACAGCATCTCTTTAGGGACTTGTCTGAATAATGGTTGTGAACCTTCTTTTCCTTTATGACATTCTTGGTTTTTTGGTGGGAGGTACCAGGGATTGAGCTCAAGGTCACTGGACCACTGAGCCACATCCCCAGTCCTATTTTGTATTTTATTTAGAGACAGGGTCTCACTGAGTTGCTTAGTGCCTTGATTTTTTGCTGAGGCTGGCTTTGAACTCGTGGTCCTCCTGCCTCAGCCTCTGAGCTGCTGGGATTACAGGCATGTGCCACAACACCTGACTGGCAACATTCTTGATTCTTTTAACTATTTACCTTATGATTCATTCTCTGTCCACAACACTACCTTACAAGTAAATATGTTTCTTATATGTTTTATTCTTTTCCTTTGAACTCGACTCTGTGCCTCTTTCCTGTAAAAACACTTGTGTAGCTAAAATTCCCTAAAGCTGATGTGGGCCTGTGGATTGCGATCTGGAATGCTGAGCTCCCAGAGCGAGGCTGAGGGTTAAACAGAGTCCCAATTGCCATTACAAGGTGTCGCCTGCAATATGCACACAACACTGTGATATGTCACCAGGCAGAGCGTGAACATGTCCTGAAGTTGTCTTGCTAGGAAAAAAATAAATAAGTACATGAATAACTGAATTCCGATCAAGTGCATAGACCCAAAGAGCAACGTATAGGTAATACAAAGGACAGAAAACACCACACTGCTAGAGCAAAACCAGGGAGCGAGGTCACTAGAGGACAAATACATGACAACAGAAGAAAATGAGGATAGGAAACCTGAACATTAAAAGTTGAAAACTATCTATTTCATTTATTTTTAGTTGGAAATCTGAACACCAATTGGATATATGGAATTCCTATTTGTATTTGTGGGAATGACATTGTCATTTCATTATTTTAAAGTGTTCCTGTCTTTTAGAGATCCAAAGGAAGTATTTCAGATGAAAAGAAAAGAATTTCTTGGATTGGCTTCAAAATCCATTAGCATGCATTGTGTGGGTGAAATGAGAGATGGTCGGGTCGGGAGTGATTTGATGATGGGTAATGGGGACACATGGGTATCACAGAGCGCTTTGTGTGCTGCTCCATATGTCCATGCATTCTGTAAGAAAAGTTACATGTGTAGAAGATGCTTTTAAAAATATTTTATTGGCTAGATGGTTAATGCAAAAGCACGTCCACACACACACACACACACACACACACACACACACCACAACTACCACACACAAATATGCATAAGGAATCATATGAAAAACTTCTTTTTTTGACTTAGTCCATAGACCTTTAGAAGGTTAAGGTCTATAGCGGTAGAGGTATATAAATGATTCAGCAGTATTTGGAAAAAATGACTTTGAAATGAAAATGCAATACTACCATTGTGGAATGAATGCTGGAAGGAATAAAATGTGAGTTAAGTAAATTCTCCCTGTCTCTTAAAGTCACCACAAAGGAGGCAGGTAAGCACATAACTGCCAGCATGGTTAGTATTCCATCCCATGGAAACCAAGGGAAAGTCAAGATTAACTTTGCCCATTTGGGTGGAGGATGAGACACTTGGAGAAAAGATGGATCCAGAGGACAAAAAAATGGGCTGATCCTCAATTTTGAAAAATTTTTAATAAAGTGACCCCAAAATTTGAAGCTAATTATTCAGGAAAATCTGAATTCTACATTATAGCAAATTGCCTTGAACAAAGTAACGACAAGTTAAAGTTAATAATGCAAATTAAAATATGCAGGTAACTGTGAGGGGCTTGAATAGGGAAGTGTGAGATTGGTCCCCAGGAGGCTTTGGATGTAGGGTTATTCTTACAGGTTGTGTATTTTGAGATTCTCAAGTTATTAGTTTCAGGTTTCAGGTTTCAAGTTCTGAGTTAAATTTAGAGGTGAATTACCTGCCTCTTTTGCTGCAGTAGTGAACAAGACAGGTCCAGCTGGTGCAGCTGGGCATAAGGGTGAACCTGGACAGTGGGGTGCAAATGAACTTCACCATGGTGGGTTCCACCACGGGGAAGAGGCTGGAGAGTCTGGGCTGATTCTCCATGGCAAGGATCTGCCCAGTGGAGACCCAGCGTATCTCAAGGGCCAAGTGCTCCTAGCAATTCTCAAAGGTGGGGGTCTTGAAAGAGCCATACCAGTGCTGTCCATGTTCTCAGAGGTGATGCTCTGAAAAGAACTTGGGAAGCTGGAGGACCTAGATTCAGGGGCCTCCTTTCAATAGCATCTTCTTCAGAGCCCAGAGTTGCCATAGCAACAGAAGAGGGATCCCCAGTTGGAAGTGCCTGGAACACACCCAGGGTCTTCACCCTGTCTCAAATATTTTGATAGAGCTGAAATATAACAAACTGCATGTTTTTATTATAGAATTCTGTCAAATTCAGTGTCATGTGTTATTTCAGAATAAAAAGTCTCCAAAGAAAATTGCTTGAATGGTATTGTCAAATTTAATAACGTAAAAGTACCTTGACTGAAATAAACATAAATGTATGTAAAATGAAAATAATGAATAAAAACAACAACAAAAAACATTATAAGTGTTGCCATCGTACACAACCTAGAAACTGGACTGTAACACTCTGAAGCTCCTTTGACGGACTGTGCATGTGGCTGGAGACTGACAGAGAAGAGAAGAGAGCTATCAGGTTACCCATAACTGCCAACTGGATGGGTGTCCAGCAAGAGGCTCTTTCTCAGTTGCCACCTCCTGTCGTGATGTCCGGTGTCTGAACTACTCAAAATACTCAGCTACTTCTGCCTTTCAGTTAGATAGATATGATGCAGAATTAGAAGCAAGGCAGAACGTGAACTTTTGATACTTCACATGAACCTCCATCTCAGGCACTCACTTCTCAGCTGTTAGTTCTCACTTCAGCTGCAGAATAATATTTCTGACCCACTCTCCCTACCAAATCCTGTTATATGAAGCAAGTAAGTGTATTCCCCCTCGGGATCCTCGAAAAATGGCTTAAGTTGACAAAGAAATCTCTCTCTCTCTCTCTCTCTCTCTCTCTCTGTTTCTTTCCTTCTTTCTTTCTTTCTTTTTTCACCATAGGCCAATGTCCAAGTTGAAAAATGATCCTCCACCCCTGGATCAGCAGACTCTCCCGAACTCAGTCACCAGAGGTGCACCAAAGGGGCTGTGTAGACACTCTGAGACTCATCTGTGCCACTGCTGACCATCTAGTTAGGCAGGGACAGTAAATCCTAGTGTACAATAGCCCCAGCTATAATAGTATGATGTCTGCTTTGAGGTTCATAAAATTAAGAAAAAATTGAAATGAAAATTTGTTGTTAATACATCAAAAGTTGAATTTAGAACTTATGTGAGTCCCAAATCAGTCTGACTTTTCACACAGGCTAAAATGTCAACGTTCAGCTATAAAAATTGGCTCACCCATAAAAGAGAAACAAAGCAGAAATGACAGCTAGGTTTGGTATCCAAATTATTCTTTTCCTTTATTGTATCTATTACCAATACTTTAATGGAAGATCATTATTTGGTTTTCAATTATAAGTGGAAAGAATAAATTTTGGAAAAATTCTGTTGTCCCAAGTCTACAGGTTCAGAGAGTTCTTGAAAATCAATGGTATCTCCTTTCTGAGAACAAAGCAAATCTGGTTATTATAGTTGATCTTTCTTCTTTTTCAGATTTCTAGACCATAAGAACACAGTGGTCCATTTTCAGCATATAAATCTTTGTACAATAAATACTAGTGAAATTCCCAAATATTTGGATGAAGGCATCGCTCATTTCATGTGTCCATTTCTCTTGGTAGGAGCATGACAGTCCATTCTTCAGTCTCAATGGACTATTTTCCTTTTCTAATTCCAGAAGGTCTGTTTGGGTGTGGCACTGGATGGGAGAGGAATGGATGTCTTACCGTTGAGCTACTTTCTTTTTATTAATGATGACATCGGATCGAATCTCCTGTGATAGCGTTTGTCCACACCTTGGCTTCGATGATTTTCAGTGGAGGAGAGGAAGCTGACTGTGGGATGGGGAAGAAGGTTCTACAGCTAACTAGAGTTCTAACTCATTGTTCCTGTTGTTTTAATTGAATGCCACAAATCTTAGAGGTACTAAACTCAAGTGGATTGTGGGTGATGTATTTTTTAAATGAAATAGAACAACAAAAGGAGTTCATGGCCTGTGGTAAGATTAAGCAGGGTTTTAGGAAAATGTGTGTGTGTATGTGTGTGTGGCAGGGGTGAGTAGACTCCTTTCTTTAGATTAAGTCGAAAGGCTTGATAAAAATAACTCTGGAAAGTCCAGAGACCCCTGGTTGTCCTCTCCTGGTGCTAGCTGGTCCCTTTCTAGACCTCCATAGAGAGTTGAAAGTCTCCTGGCTAAAAAGCCATGCTTCTGGTTGTCTGAAGAAAGCAGAAGCTCCACTGACCCACCTCCCGGAAGCCAGGACAGCATTTCGGGTCTGCACTTAAGAGACCCTAGTACACAGCCAGGCAGCTGCTATAATCTCAGCAGCTCAGGAGGCTAAGGCAGGAGGATGGTGAGTTCAAAGCCAGCCTCAGCAAAAGTGAGGCACTGAGTAACTTAATGAGACCCCGTCTCTGAATAAAATACAAAATAGTGCTCCTGAGTTCAATCCCCGGTTTAAAAGAAAAGATCCTAGTAAGTAATCCCAAATTTGATTTTCTGGATAATTTGAAACAGCAGTTTCCTTCAACTTTCTCTTAAAATACCTAGTAAAATAAAATGGAAAAATCTAAACATCAACACTAGGAATTGAGTCTGTGAAATCATATAGAGCCAGAATTTGGGAGAATTCTCTATTAGCAAATAGTGTTGGAAAAGTTTGTCTCAGGTTTCATTCAGCTCATGATAAAGACTGCTTCAAACAAGGTAGAAATTCTGTTTGCAATTTGCCTCATTTTAAGGAAACTTCTGTCTTAACAGAAAATTGAGCAGCTATTTTAATATTCTTTTTGAAAGAGTCTTAGTTTTTTTTAAAGAATCCAGAGTGACTAAGAATGCTGAGAGTTGATATTTAGTAAACAATATGTGCAATGACATGTATTCTGCACAAATTAGCATTGTTTTCATTTTTCCAAAGAGGAAAAGAGCTATAGACAATGCAAGTGACTTGTCCAAAGTCACTGCTACTGTCTGAATGCTGACTGTCACCTGCAGGCCCATGCAGTAAAGGTTTGGTCCCCAAAGTACTGCTATTGGGAAGTGAAGGGACCTCGAAGAGGTGAGGACTAGTGGGGGTCTTTAGTACATTGAGGATGTGCCCTCTCCCTCCTCCTTCTCTTTTGCTTCCTAGACATGTTTTGCCAGAGGCTGGAGGCAACAAAATCAATTGATCATGAACAAGAACCTCCAAAATTGAGTCAAAATAACCTTTCTCTCCTTATAGGTTGATTTTTCCAGGTATTTTGTTATAGTAATGGAAAGCTGACTAACATGGTCATATCGCTATTAAGTGGTAGAAACAGAATTTTACCATAGCTCTCTGATGCCTAGCCCAAACTACCAATGAATATCACTCTGAAAACAATCAATTGCTGTAGCTTTTTCAGGAAACAGTTTCGATCAATAAAGAATGTTATAAGGGGAGAATATTTAAGACAAAAAATAAACAGAATAGAATGAAAAATAAAATAGTAGGTGGATAAGGTATTTCAGAAAGTCTAAAGCAAAGGAAATGGAATCAAAGTATATAGCATTGGTGTAAAGGCAAGATTACATTGGCAAAACTTAAATGCAGAATGCATGTCATGTGGATTAAATAATAAGATGGATTTAGATAGATGTGGAGACACCTGATTCTCCTGAAGGTGAAAGAGCAAGGAAGCAAGAAAGTGTGAAGCAACCAAAGAAGCCTTTCCTCAGGTAACAAAAGCAACATGTCCATAGGAAAAGGTCGGTCTTATTTCAGGAACAATGAAGAACAAAGACCCTTACCATGATTAATGCTGGCAAAAAATAAACGTAGTAGCAAGGGTACGAGTGACAGTTTTCAGGAGTGGACATGGTAGTAAAATTGGTATGACACTTACCCTGCGCAACTTCAAACGACAGCAGAATTCCAGCATGTGGAGATCTTGCAGGAAAAATGCACAAGCTGAAAATTGTAGGTGGAGCCTTTGATGCCTTGTCCCCAACCCAAGTCTCCTGCACCCGGCCAGGCACTCGCGTGGAGAAGGCTTCGAGATGCTCCCACTGGCCAGACTGACGCAGCCCCCAAGTAAGAAGGGACGGCTGAGACAAGTCACGCTCCAGATTCATGAGCAAAATAGCTGGGTCAGTGTTCCAGGAGTCCTGAATGGTTCCACAGCAAAGGAACAGCCAGGTCCAGTACCAAGGGCAGCACTGTCCCCTGGAATACTTGAGAATAGTCCTCTTCTGAGGTCTGGGCTTTTAGCGGCAGGTCTCAAAAATGTTTTTGTTTGTTTGTTTGTTTCTCAAACTCCCAAAGTGAGCTTCTCAAATGAGAGTCCTGCACAAAATACAAATTGAAATACAAATTGAAAACATAAAATATTCAAAGTGTATGAGATTTACTTACTACTTCACAGGTAGTGCTGAATTCTAAATAGTATTAACTGTTTATCCAAAACTTTTCAAAATTCCCTGCAGGACCAAGACAATTCCTTGAAGCAGGAACTGCGATCCTTATTTTATACAGGAATGGTCCGAAGCTTAGGAAAAAGGTGAACGACGGATCAGTGACTCAAAGCTGGTAAATGGATCAAGGAAAATCAAATCTAGATATGGAATGGTGGAAACAAACTCTCAACCAGCAGGTTGTGAGGCCTTTCCTTCTGCCAGCCAGTTACTAAAATGTGACATAAAAAGCCAGGTCTAATCTTTTGCCTGTCTTTGTCCACATTTTCTACAGCCACCACCAACCGCCTCATATTCTTACAGCACACCCACAGCTTTCCCAGATCCTGCAACGGCAGGCCCCACACAACCCTTCAGCCTCTGCATTTACCCTGCCCTGGGCCTGGGAAACACCCCAACACCCCAACACACACACACACACACACACACACACACACATACTCCCATGCACTCACACACATTCATAATTTCCTATGCACTGAAACTCTCTTTAAACCTAATGGCAAGCACGGAGCAGTCACTCCATAAGGACTGGGATCAATGCAGGAGCACAGTGCTGGAAATCACGGCTTGAAGGACAAGAACTGCAATCAGAAGACCCAGCTGCAAAGGCAGCCCAGCAACTGGAACGCTACACAGCTCCTCAGTCCACAAGGCCATATGTAAAGTTGGAATGATCATGAACTTACTTACCTCACACAATGGTTTTCAGCCCATGCAAAAAAACCTAGGAAAAGCTGTTTATAACTCCCGTGATCAGTGCATCCTACAGGTGCCATGAGCACACAGGAGATGAGCTGCAGAAAAGCTTTTTTTTTTTTGCTTTTCTTTTTTTTTTTTTTTGGGAACCAGGGATTGAACTCAGGGACACTCGGCCACTGAGCCACATCCCCAGCCCTATTTTATATTTTATTTAGAGACAGGGTCTCACTGAGTTGCTTAGGGCCTCGCTAAGTTGCTGAGGCTGGCTTTGAACTCGCGATCCTCCTGACTCAGCCTCCCAAGTCACTTGGATTACAGGCATGCGCCACCACGCCCAGCTGCAGAAAAGCTTTATTCGCATCAGTTTCTGACACATGGTGTGTCCACTGAATGCTGAACTGAACACAGTATGTGCAAGACCCAAACATCACAAATGATAAAACCTTCCTGAGAGAAATCAAAGAATATCACAGTAAAAATAAAAAGAGATACATGTCTGTGACTCAATATTGCTAAGACTCAACATAAGATGAGATAAGACTCAACATAAGACTCAACATTAAGATGTTAATTTTATCAAACTGATCTAGAGATTTAAGGCAATCCCAATTCAAATTTCAGCAGACCTCTTTTGAAGGTGAATTTGGTAGATATCAACACACCAATTTTAATGTAAAACTGATTTCATAGGTGAATGGAAAGTACCATGAATAACGGAAACTGCTCTGAAAAAGAACGTTGAAGTCGGAGGGCGTATGCTGCCTCATGGTTAGGCTTACCTGCAGCTATGGCATTAGGCCAGTGCACCATGAGTTAAAGGTAGGCTTGCAGTTCAAAAATAAAAGAGAGAAGAATCCTCCAGAAATAGAGACACACCTGTATGGTCAACGGACTCCCCACAAAGATGCCAAGGTACTTCATGGGGCAAAGGATTCTTTGATGCTGGAACAATTGAATAACCTCATACAGCATTAAACTTGACCCTTGCCCCATTCCACATACGAAAACAAACTCAAAATTGATCTTAGACCCAAAGGTTAGAGCTAAAATTAGAAAACCTATAGAAGAAAACAAAACTTTCTGCAATCTTTGTTCCTAGACAGATTTCTTGGAGAAAACAGAAACAGCATACATCTAAACAAACAAAAAGGTGAACTGGACTTCACAAATATTAGACCATTTGATTTTACAAAGATGCCATCAAGTGACAAGGACCAAAGACTGGGAAAGAAATCTGCAAAACGGATCTGCCCAGTGCATTGTATCCAAAACATATGCAGGAGTCTTTCAACTAAAGACTGAGAAATATAACAACTTGATACAAAGATGGTATAAGATTGATATCAAAGGCTTAGAGGGACATTTTTAGAGTGATGGAAGTGTCCTACACATTTCAGACAACTTCAATTTTCAACTTAAAATCGGTCAATATTATTATCTGCATAGTATAACTGATTAAGCTCTAAATCAAAATATTGTCCACAGATTGTTATTACTAAGTGGTGATAGGCCAACTGGAATTCAACATACTTTCTTTATAATTTTCTGTATTAAAAAGTCAAAAATATGTGGTGCTAAATGCTATTAAAGTTATGTATCATTAAATAGGAAATATGGCTCTCTCAAAATTTATGATTGAAAGAATCCAATTTAAACTGAAGGGACTTGGCATGCTCAAGGAAATGGGATATGAGGGTGAGTTGGAGTTAACCAGGTAATAAAGTCTGCTGGGTTCTAGGAGAAATTCTCACTGTACAAGGAAGAGCTTTGAGGCAGGCTTGAGAATGGCATGATGCAGGGACACGGAGACCAGGGCTAATGATTAGTGCTCTCAGAGTGAATCTGATCAGAAAGCCTCCAAAGCAATAGACTGCGTCACTGCAATTGTCATGGTATAACCTTGTGGACATTCCATGATGCCAAGAAGGGAGATGAAGCCAGGCTTCCGAGTCTGAAGAAAATGTGAAATTGACCCCTTCCACACGGCCTAATTTAAATTGGATGGGATAAAATTAAAAAGCTTAATAGATGAACATGTAAAATAATAGAGTTTAATTAAAGATAACTCAAGAGCTGATCATATTGTTAATTGCAAAAAGTTAAATCAGGTAATGATTGACACCTTTAAGTTGTCCTTAATACCACATGATGTTGAAGCTCAGTTCTAAGGAAGATGAAAGAACTCTTCAAGTGGAACCTTGTTGCTGAGAGTGGAGACAGTTTTCTAACTTGTTCCTGCTGGAGCTTTGATGACGCTGCTTTTCAGCCAAGTGTGAAGTCCTCAGGGAATATCCCATCAGTCTGGAGGAGAGAAAAGATAGACACCTGGATCCCTCACTGGAGTCTCTGGAAGGTTCTGCTCTGCAGGAAGGTGGGTCAGCTGGTGGTGGCTGCCTGTCCCACTGGGAGATCAGCAGGGAAGAAGGAGTGTGCCTGCTCCTACTCCTTCCACCCTGTTAGTGCACCACCACACCAGACGTTGGTGGAGAACTGTATTTTCTTAAAAGTACTTCGCCTCTGTCCCCTGGTTGGTCAGACACTGAACAAAATGGTGGAAGGTTGTAATTTTTGTCTTGGTCCCTGCCTTAACTCCAGTGTCTAGAGAAGCATGTGGCAGATATCAGGCAAAACTCTTGACCATCTGGGAGGATTTATTTCCTTTCTGCCTCCATATTGTTGCTCTAAAATCTTTCATCCTCTTCTCAGTAGCATTTTTCTGAATTTGAATCACTATTAAGAAACATCCAGTTAATAAATTTCCATTTGAATTATTTTATACATTCTTGGAGGAAATTGGCTCAAATTTCAAGTTCTCACACACTGCTACAGTTGATCCATGGTGTATTTCCACAAGAGTACTGATTCTGGGCTTTTCTTTAGAAAAAATACACACTTTATTTGAAAAAAAAAAAATCCAGCTAAAAGATTTCCAAGCAATGCATAGCAATTAGTACATATTTTTTTTCAGTACAGCCAAGAGAGTTTCCAGAAACACTAGTTATTTAGTTAATAAAC